>QNGE01001244.1:36630-68518 GCA_008508345.1 Paragonimus westermani | reverse complement strand
TCAATGGCGCAGTGGTTAACACGGTTGCCTCATGATTGGAATGTCCGGAGTTCAAATCCCGGCCGTGGCAAGGATATGCACTACTGACGAGCTCTAATGAGAGCAAAACTCGGGTCGAGTGCTTCTTTTCGAAAGACACCGGCTGGCTGGAAAGTTTGTCTGAATGCGAACGCTGCTATCAACTGTGAGTGATGGTCAACTTGAAAATGATGTTCCTTCGTATATTCCCTAAACAAGGATTGTGACTGCAAAGAGGAAACATGTAGAAAAGTTTGATATCATCAGTGAATAGGTATAGTTAGCCGTGCTTGATAACTTCACACATATCGTTTATGCATGCAAGAAGGCGTATGTTGCAGCCAGCACCGTTTGTCTCCAGTGGAACTGGTCTCACTAGGGTGATGGGCACTACACGATTACTGGACCAGCTGGGCCGTCGCGGCTAGCCTGCGCTCCAGCTCTACTTTGTCTACGAAACGCGGCTGTTGTCTCTCACGACATACTTTCCAGTGCGATTTTGGAAAATCAGTTCGTGACACTATGACGGAGATTCCGTAAAGTGCGCTGAAAGCAGTACATTTAAAACTCACTACCATGGATCTTGGGTGAAACCTGATATGCGGAGCACCATTAAAGTTATATTGTCTGTTTTCAATCAATACCTCTCTTTAAATAAGTTGTGAATACGATCCCGTATGAAAAAAGCAATTGAAAACAAACGCAACAAATTGTTAGCTTTGTAAATAGCTTATACTGTACGAACATACTACGAACACACAACACTAAACTCGGATGCAGTGTTGTAGTCAGATAGCACAGAAATGTTTTCTCGCTTCAGTAATTCGGTGGATGCAGGGAGAACCTGAAACACACCTATTGGTTCACACCCTCACACATCTCCCGGCAACAGCAAGTATCTGTCACTCAGTCAAACGTAAGCAGTAACTTTGTCTGAACTTGACGTCACGGACTTGCTGAGGATGCGCTGCACGCAAGCCAATGGTAAAAAACCCAACTGGTCCTTCTGCCAACTTATCAGATAGAAGGTCAGTCATCGGGACATCCATGATCTGTGGTGAAGAAATAGCCAGTCATAAACTAATCTTGCAAGCTACCGAAAGTCTCTCGGTGGGTAGGGCATACGCAATTCTCTGATCCGAAGCTCTACTGATGCATTCAGCGAGCTTTTATTATATATTTCCCAGCCATTCTTGCAAACAAGAGAGGTCTTCAGATGGTGAAGAAGCGCTGACGTTACCTAGGTTCATGAGGGTGGATGGCTAACAATCGTATTCAGCTATCATCCCACCTCCCTTTATCCCCTCCCGCGAGGGCGTTGGATCTGTCTATTCAGCGTCAACCGGAGGGATACGAGCGATTAATGCACAAAGTGCGCAGGTTCCAAGGAGGTTGGTCACGCGTCCCAAGCATGCTGACCGCCACTGACCACTTGACCCGAGCACCGAACAAAACGCAAGTTTCTTGGACCTTACCAGGACGTTCAATAGATACGATTATGCCACAGTGATTGTCAGGCCTCACCAATTTGGCATACTCTGTGAGGCTCCGGACTGGCCAGTAGACTAACCAGATTATAGGAACTTCAGAGTGGAAGTGGACGGACGTTACGCATACAAGTAATGCGCACAAACTGGGGCCCCATAGGTCTATTCTGAGTTCAAAGTGGTTCAAGCGCTTCTTCAGTGACTCATTTGAAGTTGCGGACCCAGCCATAGTGCCACATACAGATGACTGCAACAACATGGCTAGCAAACTCTTCTCACAGAGTTATTCTCTCATGAAGATACTCTTCACTCTGTGAGTGAGCAAAGTTCAGTAAACCTCTTTTTAACGAGACTGAGTGTGATGTCCTATATTTGCATCACAAACCCTCGTACATTCAGAGTATGAGCAGTGAAAACCTACCGCGAGAAGAATTTAAAAATGATTATTGCAGACTTACTTGAACTGGTTCAGCCTTACGACAAACTTTAAACCTACAGCACGGAAAGTGACTGCTGCAATCCATTTACTGACAGAGGCACTGACGACATTCTCTCCATCCTCTTCTGGACCATGCAGAGCTTAAACGTTCCTCTGAATTTTGAGGGGAATATCCCGGCTTACGTTCCACGCTTTTTGAATACTATCAACGGCTGGAATTAGTTCAGGGCCCAGCAACTATGTTTCCGAAATCGGGTCTGTGCGGAGCAGTTGAACGTCTGAACGGCACTCCTTTTGACGTACCAAAGATGGAGGGTGATTCAATTCTAAGTAGTTGGAGCGCACACAGCAGAAACAAGTTCGCCGTCAGCAGACCACGAGCTGAAAAATAGAAGGGCTTCTTCAAAGAAAGAAGTTCTAACACCGAACACAAGAAAACACTCACAAGTCCTGCGCAAGAACGAAGCCACAGAACGCGGAGGGAGCATGGTGCAACGTACAACTTGTATCCACAAATTGTTACAACATTATCAGTGTATATTCCCCAACGCATACGAAGAACCACGCTCGGATGTGTGCGATCATGGCACACAACTACGAGCAATAGAAGCAACAAAGTTAAAAGGAGCTAACACTGTGAAATCTGTCATCAAAAAGGGCATCTTAAGAAAGAAAAGGATTGTAGTGTACGAAACTCTGACGCACGCAGCGAAAAAAAATGGTCCGCTTGTTCTGCAGATTCAGTTGAAAATCGGTGATGTTCCAATAAATTAGCGTTTTGCCATAAGAAGGAAAAACTAGAGTTTGCCGGTGACTGTTTATCAAAAACAAGTAACACCATTTCAAATGAGGAAAGTGTCCGGAACGGTATGGAACATTACCTCACGATTTGATTAGATTATTTGTCTTCGATTGGGGCCTCTCTCTTGGAAACTTCACAAACCGAAGGCTCCGTGACGCAAAGGAGAGAGAAAGTAATTAGCCGCTATTTCAATACGTACGATACTTGTCTCCTTAGTTTTTGCTTCACTGCAATTTCATAAGATTGTGTGAGTCGATATTTGAAATGTTTCAAGGCCATTTCCAGATAAATGTCTTGTTACGCGCAGCCAAAATCAGGAGGAGTGCACGGATAAAAGTTGAAGTGCATGACACAGCGTGCCGCTATGTTTTTGGTGCCGTCTTAGTTTACGTTCGTGTCAGTCACCTGCATAGCTTACTGCCTTTTGGCCCATGCTCGTTTGCCCTAGTGGCACACTAAGACGGTCGACCGTCTTTTGAGTTTCTTGTGTAAGACACCCAACAATTTCACTAAGGAAACAATTTAAATGTCACAGTTCCTAACTTCAAGAACTATAAAATTGCGAAGGATTCGCATTACATCTTTAAGGTCCAATTGCCGCTGGCTAATTTTTGTTCAGTCACACCACATGACCATCAGTTGGTGAGCGCTCGTTCGAAATGGCCGGCCACTTGCGATCCAGGGTTTGCAGGCTTATTCTGTAGATGGCTCCGGACGGTGAGTTACCGTTCCAATAACCACTGTATATTCATACTGCATGATCTTACTGAAGTGGTATATTGTATTATTTCTAATAATAATTCAGATATTCTAACTTTAGTCAGACTCTGAGAACTTGTATAATTGGCCCAAGTGTGTACAAGTTCGGTTTGCATTTTGATGGTCACCCAGTTACCATAGACTGGTATGCGTTCGATTTTATTAACCTCCGTAATATTCTTGTTGATTTCATTACAGTGGTATATTGCTGTGATTTCAATGATAACAGAGATATTCCACTTTTAGTCGGGTTCTGAGAACTCGTATAGTTAGCTCAAATGTGTACAAGTTCAGTTTGCACTTTGGTGGTCACCCAGTTGCCACAGACTAGTATGCGTCCGATTTTATTAACCTCCGTAATGTTCTCGTTAATTTCATTACAGTGGTATATTGCTGTAGTGGCACCAATGACTGAGATACTCCACTCTCTTTCAGCATCGAACTCACAAGCGGCTATCGTATGTGTTAAAATTGGATACAGAACGTGGAGAACAATGGCTATGCAGGAAAATGGGGACGAACATTCACCTGATGAATAACTATTCTTGCACTCTGCATATTTCATAAATCTGTATTGAATGTTCACCGCCTTCAATGGTTTCGTTTCTTTAATGCGGGTGAATTATCGATTGCGCTGCACGAAGGCGTGATTTCGTTAAGACAAAGCTTGAAAACAAGCCGGAATCGTTAATGAGGTCAATTAAGAGCGAAGCCGACAATTGTTCGTAAGTAAATAAGGTCTAGGAAATTTTTTCGTTTGACTGGCCTTTGAGTGACTTACAGTTGTTCAGTTAAGACTTTAAAAAGACACTCAAAAACGGTCGTGCTACAAGAGTGTGCTCTTTCCTTTTACAGGACTGTTGGTGGAACCTCCACTTTGGAGAGACGCTGTTCCCCGGTGCGTCCACATTGTTCTAAAGTTAGTTCGCAATTATAATGGACAATCAGAACTGGAACTGCCGACTTGCTTCTTGCACGTCCAAGTGAATCTTTAAGGGATGTTGCCATTACCCGAAGAGTTGAAATAAGTCGGCGGTGTCAAGGAAGTTTGGGAAATTCCGAAATCCAGCGAACGATTGGGCAGTCTCCATTGTAGGACTTAGTCGACCGCTGAAAACCATCCAGAAATAGATAATTTTGCTAACTGATTGATAAAGACCGAGTTTTATGCCTCCACTCGTTGCAGAAAATTTCCCCGCACAACGGATTTTTATAGGACTAGGAGAACGAACGTAACCGCACGTGTTAAGTGATAAAATGTGAAGTGATCACATTAGCTATGACGGATAACATGCATGCAATGCTTTTGCGTAAAGACTTCATGTGATATTAATGCTTTATTAAAATACTTTATTAGAATATATACATATGTAATTTATTAAAATATATGGGGCCCTCAACTGGTTGTTAATAATACGGCATAACCGACACCTGCCTCCAGAATGATTACCATGTGGTAGCCAGATTTCCGTGCGGAGTTTGGCTTTGGTTTGCTTTATAAGGCCAATAGTTAGACTAAAATCCTTATTTCATAGAGCAAAATAAGTGGCAGATGATTAACAAAGAAGATTTGAGGCAGGGGAAGTAACAAAGGGGATGAATCAAGGTTCCAGCGCGACTGTGTAATCTACGTGGGAGGAACGTTTATTTGCGATTTCCTGTGGAGGGTTTTGTATGATAGTCAGTAACCAGCTAACATCGGCTACCACTAATCGAGGTCTGAAGTCTCATAAGCCCTATAGCCCTGGTAACTGTAAGGATGAGTAGATTACTGCAGGTAGGTGTGTCTATACGGAAAAATGTACATGTAGATTATGAACCTGTTTACTTTTTATGTGCGTTTTTCAAATATAGCCCATGTAGGGTCACTCTGCTGGATTTGCTGATAATCGCCAACTTTACATTTTCCAGCGACCTGAGTAACGCTTGTACGGTAGCACACGTGGACAAAATGATGTTGACTTCGCAACATTCTGGTGAGTATGCATTAGATCAGTTGCTCGATGTATGTATGAGTGAGTGATAAGAATACAACGGGTCATTTGAAGCAAGACATCTCGGAGGAGAGCGTGATAGCGGCTACGGGTGTGTACGTTGCATGCAGCTGGCGGCTAGGTGCTTCTCGGACCACATTAAAAATTGCCATCAGGCGATACAGAGATTTCGAAGCTAGATGTTGCGTTTCACGGCATAAAATAGCTGCTCAAGCTCTCTTCTCAGAAGGCTGAATGTTGTTACAGGCTCTGGCATCTTTCGAAGCTTCACCCCAAATGTAGGAATATTTTACAATAAAGAAGTTTGCGCGTGTCTTTCTTTGAGCTAGCAAGGTTGACAAAGCGCATCCCTTATTTCTTGGACCACATAGGAAGCTGTGTTGTAAGTAGACAGCAAACGCTGTGGTGACAGTGTCCGGATGTTTCAGTTTATACAGAAACGTAAACTTCACCCTTAGCTTTCGTAACCAAAATGGATCAGTACTGAGGTTTTGACTGTTGTTTACAAGCGAACGAAGAAGAATATCCTGATAAGCTTTCCGTGAATGATCGTCGAATGCTTCTTACTACAAGCCTGTCAGACTTGCGTAGATGACGGTGAATGAATATGAAATACTAAAGATGAGGGCTAGCACGCATCTTGTAAGGCGTCGGCCTACAAGCCGGGAGACTTAACGTCTTTCCGACACGGCCTGTTCTCCTTCCAGTTTTTGCAATCTGAAAACACGCTTGTTAAGGGAAATAAAGGGAGACTGAATACTGCATTCCTAGATTTGTATCAGAGGTGGTGGTGTTTTTAATACACCGTCTAGTAAGGCGTAACCATTGGGTAATTGACAGCAATAGACATTGATGTTCGATTTGCTCGCCGAGAACGCCATCAGTTATGTCTTGAACCACAGCTACAATGAGGATAGATTCTGTCGTATATTTTTTGCAAGCAGAAGTCGATATTATCGAGCTGACGGGATGTGTAAACGATTTTGATATCGTCAGCAAACCCAGAGGGCTTGCCGTGTTTATCACCATTGCCTACGTCATCTGCATGCGTGGGAAAAATTAACAGTCCCAGGATGTCTCCTTGAGTCACATCACTGGTCACTGGTCATCAAACGCAATACAAGGGGGCCTGCGGAACTGGATTGTCCGCTACCAAGGTACATCTGTAAGTAGAGCTTCGCGGATGCTTTGATCACAATGCTTTTAATCTTTTCATTCGGGGCATTTCTGTTTACTATACCTGCATAGGTTTCTGGAAAAGGGACACTAAGGAGAAATATACAAACAAAATCACAAGCGTGAAGCATTTTGGCTATTACGACATTGTATTCTAAACGACCCGCCAAACCTCAGCCGTAAGTTATTTAAGACATTCAAAACACTGTATCTCACATGATACCCTCAGACTTGCCCAGCGAGGTATCAACTGATTCACGAACATTCTTTGTTTCAGCAAGTTCCTCCTGCCACTGGAGGGCTGCCCTCCGAAGATTTTGGATGATGTTAGTGTGCACGCTTTCAACGAAAAGTTAAAGGGAACATGCTTGGGTGACACGGGGTCCATAGCGTCCCATCCGAGCTCGGCTAGATTAGGATGTGTCTCAGGTAGAGTTTCACGTGAATAAGTATGCAAATGACATGGTTTTATCATTTTTATCAATTGAGTATGGCCCATGTGTGACAGCCCAACACCCCACACAACAGCGCGGTTATTCTGATACATCCAGACCAGGATGGCGTAAGTCAGGAATAGTACGTAGTTAACAGGCATCGCCCTGACCACTTCAATATTTTGCGTTGTCATTTATTGTTGATCGCTGCCTACTCAAGGCCTAACAATTTCCCACTTTGATCGCGCACGTCTTCCTCTATTCTTCTTTTATCTTCCTAAATGCTCAACTGTTAACAACTAACTGCGTCCCCGCGACTTATGTCACTTACAGACTAGGGCTGTAGTCTGGGGAATGTTACTGAGTCTGAAAACTCATTCCAGTTCCCCAAACAGTTTTCCACCTGTGAGGAAAGTACAGTTCTTTGGTCATAGATGAGAGTCCGTTAACTCTGTTTGGTGTCTGTACTAACTAGCGCCAAACTATCCTCATGATCCAGACTAGGGGAAGTAACTGGCAAAATAAATAAAAACGAAAATCCAATTAGACCCTACAGATAAGGATATTTAAAAGCAGCCACATGGGGGTTAAGAGTGGAATGGATGCAACAGAAACTTGAAAAAGTTTAAATTAGACGGTACAGCCTACTTAGAAAAAATTAGGCTTATTTAGTTGGTAAATTCTCATGCCCTTCCGTCGAATCTGTGCCGATTCCATGGAGGGTCCTCCTTTACCGAGTGTGACAACTAAATTCCCAGTGGGGATATTTGTTTATAATTTCCTCTGTGTCCGGCTGTCTGTCGTTCTCCTAAGTATTGTTTTGAAAGAAGTCTCATGCTTATCTTCCTCCTCGCACCGGTAAGGCATTGATGAGGAGGGTGCAGATAAATTCGACGGCATGAATATATAGATTGTTAGAAGTTGCTACCAGTTCCCGTATAACAATCATGAGAATACCAGATTAAGGCAATGAACTAAGTTTTACATAGACTTACACATGTGTCTGTATGGAATACGACTGTGGCTACATTCTCGTACGTGAGCAATGATCGTATCTAAGCACGTCCAGGTGGAAAAAATTATGTTCTACTTTGCCTCTGAATTGTAAACCGGAAAGTTCGAATAGACTGGGCCTACGCAGAGTGGTTTGTTTATTGTTCGGATGACGACTGTCATGTCGCACATAAAAGGTTGAAAAGAATGGCGGACCATCTGGGTCTTTCAGCGTCAGAATCGACGTGCTCCAATATACTGCAATATGCTGGGTATATTATTATTTCTGAGCTTATGTCGGCAATCCCCCGGTTGCGAGTTAATCTGTACACTGATGATAGAAATTTAGTGAGCTTCACGTGAGTCTCAAGACGCAGAGACACTTCAACGAGATCTGCACCTATTGTCCGCCAAAAACTGGCTGCTGTTCGGCGCATCAGGCTCAAACACCATGCAACTTCGCTATAACAACACTAAGATATACCGCATCAACGGAATTGATTTAGCCACTGTTTAGTGGAATTACGACCTAGAATTCGTTGTTACATCAGACCTCAGCTCTAATACAAACGTTGTGTCGCCCACAAGGGAAGCCGAACGCAAGCCGGCGATATTCAGCAGGTTTCTGAGAAGTTTCTCTGCCTACACCATCACAATTCTCTAGCACACCGTAGGTAAATGTTCAGACATGTGCATCGTGCTGGAAGTGTGGTAAAACCTCTCTGGAGTTTATCCAAAAGAGAGTTTCTAAGAGAGCTGAGATTCTATTTATCTGTTGTGGACGGGTCTCCTGTCTAGGCGAGGGTTTTTCCTAGTCTACGGGCGTTTGAGAGGCGACTCTCTATTGACGCCCAAAATTCTATGCACCTTCGGTTACCCTACGAAAAATATTTTCACCTTCGCAGAGTTGGTGGGTTCCAAGAACAGTAAGCACGCAGTTTTCATGTCACGCAGCAACTAGTTTTGTGAACAGCATAGTTTTACTGTCTGAGTCAGTTCGACACGGAATCTGCTATTGGCTGAGACTGTCTAGGCAACGTTGACTGATACGTTCAAGAAAGAGCTATGCGACTGGATTATTTCAAACTGGTTTTCGGCAGTCGGGCACGCATGGATTCATGTGCCCTCGGTATACCCAATTCCCGCCCGTTTCGTTTCTGCCATCATTTTATCTCCAGTTATCCTTATCGCACTCTCTATGATTATACCATTGTTACAATTTCAGCGATTGATTCATCGTTGGAGCAAGAGGACTAAGATTTTTATAGAGCTGCGAACTTGAAATTCACCAACGAACATACTGCAACGTACAAATATGCGCAAAACCTGGGAAAGTCTTAAGTATCCTTCTAGTTGCAGTTGGCATCCCTAGGCCACTTGCAGCTATCACAGTTGTACACGTTCATGGAAGCATGACGTCCGCTGGAATGCGTGCAAGGTGATGTGGTCAACGAAAGACATCGAGAAACATTTTTACCTGGAAGCCTGCAACATGTCCGCGCAGCTGTTCTAGCTTACGAATGAAGGCAAACAGCACCCTATACTGAAAACCTACTGCTGCTCCATCCGCTTGCTCTAGCTTATGAATGGAGGACGCCGGTTTTTCTATGCTGAAGCACGCTTAAACACACAGGTGGACAAGTGAAGTCAGTGAAAACCAACAAATGAGCGGATCGGAAGAATGATCTGTTTTTCTGTGGAAAATGGTGCATACTACCTCCGGTTCTCTTCGGCTTGGAACGTAGCCGTTGATCTGCGTGCGTTCTGGGTGTCCTGCCGGATGACTGAAACCGTGTACCACATAAAGTCCCCGTCATACCGTTTATCAAAGCTGATATCTGCAACTGTGCACACACATGTGGAGGAACTCACTTTTTTCAATTATATCAAGGGGATAGTCGCCCCATGTGACATTGATTCGTGCTTTCTTTGGCTCGTGAACAGGTGGTATATTGTCCGCTGACCGGCCTAAGTCGACAGCCATTAAGAGTGCTGCGCAGGACCTATTTTTCATAATCACTGAAGAAATGCAAGCGATGGCTGACAAATCTGTGGGTTCAAAACGTGCACCTACCAGGTGGCTGAGTTTGAGGCTGGTTACGACAGGAGGGACACCCAATTATGCTCTTCATTTGAATACATTTAAAGTAAAATTCAGTTAATCGGCATCACAGCGTTAGCCGTCCATCTGTACCAGTTCACCATAGTGTCCACATGGCAATTCTGGCTACCTCGTCCATCCGGTTTGCCAACTACATCAATTTATGGCGAAATTCTTCGACTGTTCATTTTCTCCATCCTGAAAAATCTTTTTTTCTGACATGACCTTTGTAGAGTCTGTTACTATTTCGATCTTTTGTTACGTACCATTCTTCATATCGGTTATGTTCATTGTACATATTAACTACTTGTCTATTGTTTGAATCAATACACACTTCGTCCTCGCGCTTTTCGCCTTCTGCTCGCACGCGGTCCTGGTTATCGTGGACTAACGGTGACAACGTTCATTTAGCTCGCTGGAGGAACCAAATCCGTTATCACTAAAGGAAAGAATCTTCTTGCAATACGCAGCAGACTTAGTGTAGTGGAATTAGTTGCGGACACCTGCTGTGAATTCTTGTATTTGCCTTGAGGTACTGTTCCCCCAGCTCTCCGTTCCACTACACCTTGGATATAATGCTAACGTTAACCTTGGGAAGCAAGAATTGATGTAACAACTCACTTTTTTCATCGAATATCGAAAATCTTGAGAATTGTTGTTTCAGAAGCAAGTGAGCCATCTGCCTCTTCATAAACTAGAGTTTTTTTTATTATTTGGTCCGTTTTATTACTCTATTTCCATAATTGGCGTATTGTACAATTAACAATTATGTGTACGGTATGTAGTTCACGTTAAAATATATGTACTGATCACGCTTATCTGAGCGTGTTTCTCACAGATGGGTTGAGAAATATACCATTATTATTATTATTACCGGTTTTGTATATACGGCAATGGTGAAGCCGTACAAAGGTAGGCTAGTCTTTGCGCGTTCTACTATTTTGCTCGCGAAGGCGACGATGCTATTAGAAGAGGTCGCTGCAGTGCGGCTGCTGCAGCCGTGCAGTTTAGCAAGTAAATTGCGGAGGGCTTCATAGTTACATTTGAATTAAGCCTCAGCGAGAGGCCGAAGGCGCGGACCCCACAAATAACGAATTGGAAAGTTGTACTCTGCCAGCCACTGCTCAGGAGTGGACACGTGACCTCTGTAAACGGAAATGAACACCAGGGGAGGCCCCACTGTAGTGGTAGAAATGTTTCCGAAACACTGAGAGAATGTGTGCAGAGAAGCCGTACTAAAGAGTAAAAATGCTAATCACAAGTAACCTGCGTGCTATCGACGACGACGGCGT
This sequence comes from Paragonimus westermani, assembly GCA_008508345.1. Taxonomy (NCBI): domain Eukaryota; kingdom Metazoa; phylum Platyhelminthes; class Trematoda; order Plagiorchiida; family Troglotrematidae; genus Paragonimus; species Paragonimus westermani. The sequence goes on along the minus strand of QNGE01001244.1, from coordinate 57,023 downwards.
GGCCATCATGTGACACGCAAAACTGCAGTGTCCCAGTTGATTGAAGTAGAACCACTTGTCGTGCACTCAGCTAATGTTTTTTGATGGAATCGTAGGGTCCGCCTCTTTATAAGTTTTCGGACAAGATGATTTGTGGACGTGGTCAATCGGCGAAGAATATTTTTGACGTACAAGTCAAAGTCGACAAATTCACGGCGGTAGCACCCATAGGTAGCTTGCATTTCAGAATGTCACATCAGCCACTCGTTGCGAACGCATATTTTTTCAGTGGCACCGGTTAGGAAGTCTCTGCGGTGCATTCTCTTCTGTAAACGACCGTTCGCACTCTTCAGTCTATCACTTGAGCGATTGCCAATGACATAACATACAACCCATAAACTTCCTTTCCGTTCGGCGGATGCTATTCAAGTTACGTTTGAACCTACGGTGTATGGTGTAAGGTGTGATTTACTCTTCTTTATAGTCTACCGTAGCCATTCGGTTGAACAGCTAACAACTGCGAAAAGAGTTTGTCTTTCAACGAACATGACAAACGAACTTCATTGACCTACATGGCTACGAATGGCGTCATGCACATGGGAGTAACCCAACAAGATGTCGCAGCCAAAAACCACACAGGCTCTCCTCATTTGCACAACCATCTTATCCATCAAAAACTTATTTGCCGCAATGCATCCTCACATCATTCCTCGGAAAATTTCGAACAGCGTACAAAATGAATCATACTTCTTACTACCCTGCACTTCCGGTCAGCCGGGTCCCAGGCCATTTTTTACTAGAAACTTATATACATTTCAGATTTGCATGCGTGAGAAAACGTTGATTGATAACTTTTCGACTGTTTGTCTCGTGGGTGGAACACACTTTCATAACGTGCAGAAAACTTCGGGGTAATTTAATTTGTGTTCATTGGGCAAAGCAGATGCGTCAATATCCGTTGTCTTTATTCCTCATAGCGCTCACTATGCATATCCTATTAATCACCAGCAGCATTTCCACGAGATTCTCGGGTGTTCCCTTATCATTCTTACATAACAAACTCAGTAGACATTGCAGGCTCCAACTTGTGGCGGATGTCTTCAACGTCAGTGGTTGCGATAAACCCCAGTAAACATCCGCTACCTGCTGTCTGCTGTCATCAGTTGGTGTATTTTATTGGAACAGGCTCCTGCATTCGCTCAATTCACCGATAGTGCGTCCACGGTTTGTAGGATGAGATTCATATACCAGGCGATTGAGCGAGTGGCTGTGTTCTCACTCGAAAGAGCATAAAAACAGACAAGACTTTCCTTAGACCACACGTAACCTTGAACTGTAACATGTGTCGCCAGAACCGATTGTTAAAACTAACGACAGTAAACCCACCACGTCGAACACCACTGCATACGCTCCTACGTATCTTATATTTTGTACAACGGTGATAAATCTAGACGGTTTTCAGGGAATCACGCCAACTTACCTTGTCGGACTTCAGAACCGTCTCCAACTTACGGCTTGTCCCACGAATGTAAATTAAGCCCACATCCTCCGTGTACCTCTGAAGGCACTTCTGGAATTTTGAGAAAGTGCGGAATTCACGATTTTCAAACATCGCCTTGAAAGTCGTGACATAATTCATATCCTAAATATAAAATCTATCCTGATGCAATAAATAATGTCCGCATCAGACATTGTATCAGCCAACCACTTATTAACATTGCAAACACAAGCGACCACAACAGCAGCCATACGGGTTTTCGAAAGTAACACACGATAAAGGTCTATTTAATTGACGGCCGGTTAAAACAAAAAGCTATGAGTACATGACACACATTTCGACGAGTTTAATTTCCGAACCATATACCAACCTAGTCACCTGAAGTATGCGGTGAAATAATTTTTCCACCTACCATAACTGAAGAAATCACAGCTTTCGACTAGCATTGAAGGGAGATCTCATACAAACTGAATGTCAGTTTCTTCAGTCATGTAATTGACTACATCCAGCAGACTTATTTATAATTCTATTTTTTGAAGTTGTTCAAGTCGTACCGTTTGAGAACGTCATTTAGTGCACTCAAAAACATTCTCGCATTATGTCCGGGGCGCTTTAGTTTTTACCGAGCTCGCTGGAACCCACCTCGAGTTTTTCTTCTTGTCGCTTGCTGCCGTTGGTCATGGGGTCTGCTAGAGCTTTTGGTAGACTGGCTATATACGAACGTGTGAACATGAACAATCAGTTTGAAACGCCGTCACTGAGTAGCTCACCACAGACAATCCCGATCTAAGCAGAAGAGGAGCATCAAGGAAACGAGACGCGCGCATGAAAGGTGTATTGTCAAGCCGAACCAACTCAAATAAGTGGTGTTCATTTTGTACGAGGACAACTGATATAAAATATATACAAACCCAGAACAAAATATGAGGCTATATGGAGTGTAGCAGATGAATGGATGTGCGCTAGTAACTCGTTAACCAACAGTTTAATACGTCTTCCCTGGAGAGCAGCCGGAATGTAATCCAACAGGCATCGGACTAAAAGAACGGGCCAGGGTTTGCAAACAAACTATATATTTCCGGCAATGTCTGGAAGTATACTAAGTGGTTGGCTGTAATCTAATTTGAGACCAACCGCAACAGCCAACAGAAGAAATAAGAGAAGCACGTGGCGAGCTCCAACCCACTCGTTGGCACTCAAGAACACCGTTAGCAAAAAGTGCGTAGGACCTTCGAGTACGTTAATCAACGCCCAAAAACACGGATTAGGCGGCCTTGGTTAACGAAATGACAAATGAGTAGTTAGTAAAATGGCAGGTATTGGCTGCGTGCAATTAGTTACGTGACAGAAGAAAGTAGCATTGATTTCATATCAAACCTACTATTACAAGCGTACCCAGAACCATGCGTATAGAACAGACAAGCGAGGTAACACAGTTGCAGCCAGCATCCTTAGAGAAGCCACACGATCCCAGTTCATCACAACCGTCCACATTAGTTGTCCTTGTACAAGCTGACCACTTACCACACTTCTAAACACAGCTGAATATTTACAGTTTGTTTTCAAAGCCTACTGGATCCTTTGGTTTTGTCACCTGTTAAGACTACCTTTTGACCGACTTTAAGGAATGGCGTTCTAAATTGTTAATGGACGAGGGTGGAGCGCCGTCCCGCTTATCCACTACACTATTCAACAGATGGAGCCTACCACAATCCCACTCTGGTGAGTCAATGAAATCGTCTAATACGCTGCTTACGATAAATTTGTCCAGTAAATTGTGACAGAATATTGTCTGCCACCGCCGTTATAGCCATAAATTCCATCAAGTTCTTTATATTCTGCCGCCTCGTTTATATCCACATTGGTGATCCTTTGATATTACTTCGATTTTTTTATTAGTGGGGGCGGCTTGGTTTTCTCTACCCTAGCGCTCTTTGCCTCTTGCCTTCAGGCGGCGGTAACGCTGAAGGAGATTCCGAGAAATTCTGACAAGTTGAGTATGTTTAGCGATAAAACACTTTCAGTGCATACATTGTTTACCATGTCCAAGTGGTAAGGTTAGGGTAATGATCGGCGTTTACTTACCTACTGTTTGCGACTGAGGGAGTTGTAATGGAGCTTTTGCAGAAAGTAGTACAAAGCTGTGTACTTTCAGGTGGGCCGTGAAATCCACACGGACTAGGCTTGAATTACGCACACCAGTATGCGACTGAATGTTGCAGAAGTTCGATCTTGCAACTTCTTTCTGATCTGGACACGTGGAACGCGAGTTAGTTAATACAGGAAATCGACTAATTCCAACGTCAGCAAACATGAGAATGCTAATCTGCGGATTTCCACTGCCTATTACTTGAACACGTCAGCGTGTTTAATTAAATACCGTGTTTCTTTTCGTAAGGTAGTCTCATCGTACGGTTGCATGCTCGTCAGGGACATTCAGGGGACACTCGGGTATTCCTATGGGGTGGTCGTGATAGTTAACATGCATAATCATCCTCATAGACATAGATACATCAGTGGTTCACACTAGTGCTTAACTGCCACAGAGCCATAAGGAAACAGCAAACCCTATATAGGAAGTGAGAACGAAAGCGAAGGGGACGGGAATGGACGTAACTACTGAAAATAACTAAGCCTATATTCAAACATTTAACATCAAGCTGCCTTCACCTTGCAAACGAACAACCAAGCTGCGACTGAGAGTAAGGCGTCATCAGCAAGACAGCGTCCTCACGGCTGATTTCGTGCTTGTTAACTCTCGGACTAAACGTAACTAGGCAGTGGAAAGAGAGAGAAACTGATTACAATGCTGTGTGGGAGCTTGAGTGAGTTTTTGGACTGAGCTTTCAGTGAGGGATCTGGAAGTGCGCATTTAGAACACTGAAAGATGGTCAGGAGACACTCATAGAGATGTCGTGCTAGATGGGGCTGCACGGGGATCGAATCGGCCACAAACTCACACAATCTTTGCTGCCGACTCACACCGGGATACTTTAAGTTGGGCATTTGAAAGTACCATACCTTCAACCCCAGAAGAAACCAGGGAAGTAGGGTCGAAAATCCGCAGATGCGTAACCGGAAAGCCTGGGCTGTACATGAACAGCCTGGGGATACACCGGGTTTTGTCAGTATAAAGCGGCCAGAAGGAGATTCTGAAGTACGAAACGAAAACAGAAAGTTTGAAGTGGATCTAACATAGAACCATTGTAAGAGCTGCGAAGCCTTCTCCGGCTACATTCGCGCTACGGCGGCCAATAAGAGTGCTCAGTAGCGTTTCTGATTCTGAAGACAACGTTACCGGATCACTGCTACAAAAAGCGGAGAGTTGAGTTGGTGCACATTCCTGTCCTTGGAACTACCACGATGGGACTGAGCACAGGGTCCGTAAGATGGCCAGTGGTAGAGGAAAGTGGAGTATAGGAGGGAGAGGGTGGGGACAGATTGGATATGCTAGGTGTGGATAAGCTGAATAGACCGGACTCTATCCAATCAAGGATACCAACATCTCTCAGTGGTGTTTTGCAAAGGCTTCTCACTCTGTTTAATCTCGCTCTCCAAAAATTCATCATCACAGATGGCTGGAGAAAAGCAGGAGGTGTATGCATTTCTAACGGGGTTAGGAAAAACGAGGTGGGAGACTACTGACCAGTAAGTCTCATATCAGTTGTTCTGAGACTGCTGGAAAGAATTAATAGAGGTAGAATCGTGAGGCACCTTACAGAGAATAGGATTTTCCGCGGACCAACATGGATTCGTGAAGCATATGTCTTCCCTCGCTGACCTTATTTGCTTCTCAGGATATCACGGAGAGGCTGGATAGGGGATGGAAAGTCAGAGTATTTTACTTGGGCTCTAAAGAGGCATTTGCTTCAGTGAATCACCGATTGATAGTTCTCAAATTGAAGACCTTCGGTCTTCCTTCAGGATTTTGGGGTGGATGCGAGACTTCTTAAGGAGGACCGCTTTCCACGTGGAGATAGCGGGGAAAGGTCCACAGACGGTGAGGTGGTTAGTGGGGTACCTCAGGAAGGAGTGTTTGGACCACCACTGTTTTCAATGTTGAAAGATCTTAAAAACCTAAAGTGTCCTTGTCACATCTCTGCTAATGAAACGATGACTATAGGAAGTCCTGACAACACACCCAAGCGGGAGGACCTTATTACTGTTTATAGGTGTTCAGGTGGTGGACAGCTGCTCTTAAATGCAGAAAAGTGTGATCAGCTGCTTGCTGAGGAAAAGCCGAAGTCGGTCAAGTTTCTTGGTGAGGAGGATGAACAGAGGCGGTTGAGGAGGGCAGAATTACCCAAGGGCTTGGGGGTGTTCAAAGTGAAGAAGTACAAAATTTCCAAGTATTGTTTTTGTAGGCAGCCCAAAAGCGAGGTGAAGCACCGTGTATGTTATGGAAAAAGGGCCCGAAGGTGTTGTCACCCCTTCGTAAGACGAAAGTGAGGCCACATCTGGAATACTGTGTGCAGGCCGGGAGCCCTCATGTGGTAGAAAGCACGAACGTATTTCGATAAACAGAAGGGTCTCACAAGGTTACTGGAGGAAATGCGGGAGAACATGCATGTAAACAGACTAAAATACGTGATCTGTTTCCTCATGCGAAAAGGACGGTTAGGGGGACCTAATAGAAACCTCCGAGGATCTTAAGGGAATAACTGGAGTTGTGACGGAACAGTTGCATACAAGTTCACATCACCGAGGCCACGGTCCGGAGCTGAGAAAGAATGGATCTGGTGCATCTATTACGACCAACGGTGTCGTGTGTCGAGTCACAAGCTGTTGGAACATGCTTCCACAGAGTATAGTACCTTCTGATTGTGTGACAGAGTTCAAAAGAAAGTTTGATAATGAAACTTTCCTCCCGGGCACGTTGTAAGTTTCGTTTAGGTGAGTATCCATAGTAACTTCCTTCTAAAAGATTCAAGATAGCCAACTTCTCGTCTCTCTTTTTGCCTTTATCGTTATCTTCCCTTTTGACCTACTCATTGTTTTTACTTCTTTATATATAAAGTTAGTCTTAGTATCCAAAAATACGGATTTTAAGAGTCGAACCCACATAATTCTTACAATTATATATTGTTTCACGCCATTTTAATGGAACGGTAAATTGTGTGCGCCGATGGTGGCTGTGAATTTGTGTTCCGGTGGCACCGGTTGCACCCAGTCAAACGAGGGAGTAGCCTTCAAGTGCGTGTGCACCAACTGTCTGAGCCTTCTGAACAAACTATCAGAAATGAGACGACAGCTGGTCCACAACACTAACCCTCACATTCTTGCTTTTTGCGGATATCAGTGATAATGGCTGCATGTCCCTGGTTATTCTTTGTACCGGACGGACTCCTCTCGTGGACGCATGGGAAGCCATGCCGTTAACTTAACCAAGAAGCTCTCAGTGCTAGCTGACGTAGGGTAATTTACCTTCCCAGAGAAATGCGACACGCGCTGAATCAAACGCCAACTTCGTAGACATGACACGCTTCTTACCGGTGTTGTGTACCGTTCGCCGTCATGCAGTGCATCTGACGACGAGGCTATTCTTGCTACCCTTGACAGGCTTATGTCAACCCAGCGTTTCTCCCATTTTCTTATTATGGGTGATTGCAACGCACCCAAACTCAACTCTACAGTTGCTTCTCATGAGGACTGTGGCTGAGGTTTCCCGAAACCCTTGGCAATGTTGATCCATTAGAAAGCATGGCACAGCGTGTCGATCTACCTACAAGACACCGTCCAGGACAGACACCCCCTTGATTGATGTGATCATCACGAACGAGGCTCACCTGGTAGATAGGGTGGTCAGCAAACCACCGCTAGGGCATAGTGACCACAAGCTACTAAACATTGATTTTATCTGTTACTGGCTCAAAAACGCTGTAACAAAGACTTCATTCCGAAACTTCCAGAGGGCTGACTTTAACGCAATAAGGACGTTCTTAAACACACTCAGCCTTACATCCGACTCAGTGAACTCGAACTACCTTTCACTTAAAGCTGTCATTCACGAAGCTGATGAGGCATTTGTTCCTCAAAAACTACGGAAGTTCTCCTCACGTGCACTGCGTCCGCTGAACGTACGCCGTCTTCTAAAAGTGCGTTCTTGCTTATTCTATAAGCAGAAGCTAACGGGTAGGCCAGGGTATCTAGGGACCTTTCGTTCTGTACGAAACAGATGCAAGCGAGAAATCCGGCAACACACCCAAAAGGTACAGTCAAAAATCCTACAGGTACCTCGCGAGAATAAGAATTTTGCTTTCAAGTATATACGTCGCCAGAGAAAAGCTAAGCCCTCAGCGATTTCTCTGTGGCTTCCCGACGGGGAAACCCCCTCCAAACCCCAAGTGGTTGCCGAAGTGTCTAAAGAACTTTGCTCATCAGTCTACAATGTGGATCTGTCAAACTGGCATCCAATTCTTCAGCGGAGGCAATTCCAATGCCACCTCCCGACAGCTGACTTTTCTGTGTCCGACGTTCAGGACATCTTGCCCAAGATCAATCCCTATAGTCCAATTGGATAAGACGCTATTCATCCCCGGATACTCAAAGAAACGGCCCTTGGTTCAACAATGCCCCTCTCTAATCTGTTCAAACAGACAGTTCGGACAGGCACTCTTCCGGAGGCATGGATAGGGGCCACTGTTACGCCTATATTTAAAACAGGCGATCGTCACCGTCCTGCAAGATATCAGCCGATCATCTTTACCAGCATCCCATGCAAGATAATGGAGCGACTGTAAAAACGCACTATCTTTAAGCATTTTTTCTCAAACAACCTTTTCTCTTCGACCCAGCATGTATTTCTCTCCGATCGGTCATAATTGACCAATATGTTAATCTTCATGGATGGCCGAACGGCGGTCAAAGACAATGGTCATATTTTGGATGCTTTCTTCTTCGACTATGTCAAAGTCTTCGACCGTGTCCCACACGGTCTTTTTGTACATAAACTAGAAGCTTATGGGATCCAAGGAGAGGTTGTCCGCTGGATTACTTCCTTTCTTTGTAACAGGACTTTCGAAGTAAAAGCCGGTTCAGGTCTTCCGTCTCCATCCCCAGTCTCTCTGGGAGTCTCTCAAGGATCGATACTTGGTCCGTTGTTGCTTTTGGTCTACATCACTGATCTCTCCAGGTTGATCTCAAGCAACGCCTTCCTTTATGCCGACGACTCAGATATGTGGAATGCTTGTGACCCCAGTTTATTGCAGATTGACATTGACCGTATTAAGTGCTGGTCAGATGATTGGAGTCATCCTTTGAAGGGCAGTACTTGTGGGTACATGTCACTCGGAGGAGACTCCGGGAACCTATTCGTGATACACGGTGCACAAAGTGTAGTGGATACCGCGAAAGTTGACCACAAAAGTGACCTGGGGATTTGGCTGTCGTCTGGTTTGTCCTTCTCTTATCATCATCAGCTGGCCACCAAAAGGGATTTTATGACTCTTGGGATGACGCTCGAGTGTGCCAACCAAGTCGTCTGCACCGGTTTGAAGAAGGAAATGCTCGCCGTCGAACACGTTCAGCAAGTAGCCACCAAATTAGCGACTGACACCTCTCATACGAGTATCGCCCCGAAATTCTTAATCTTTTTCCACTTGAGGTTCAAGGACGCCGCGGCGGCTTAATTCTTACACACTTTCTCTTAAGAACAGGACTCGTGCAACAATTATTCACTCTAGTAGGTGATAACAGTTGAACAGGCACGACAAGAGGCTCGATAAGCTTCGAACTCTGACCTTCCTAAGGCAACACTTTTCCTCTTACAGAGTTATCAGCTACTGGAACGACCTGCCACCAGAGATTGTTGGCTGCCCTTCTAAGGACCGTCTCAAAGTGTTGTTGGAATCCTACTTACTTGATACACCGTTAGATTAGTAATTTATCTCGTTCTGCTAGATTATTATTTTAGTCTGTTCTTGGTACTTTCTGTAACCCCCAAGAGCGCAGCTACACCCTGTTTTCAGTGACTGACTTTCAGGTCAACAGAAAACCGCCGGACATCGAAACGAACAAACTGACCGGATCCGGGAAGATTGGTCCCCTCAGCCTCGAACCTGTGTACGATTCGCTGAATAACCGACTTGAACTCCTCAGCTTTTACCTGGTGGCCCTCACGGTTGCTAATGGATGTGAAGAGTTTATTTCTTGTCGCCTCAGCACTGGGCGTTCTTAGAGGTTCAATGGTTCAAGAAAACTGATAGTTTCTGACCCAGGCCGCTTCGTCCAGAAAACATAACTGAGGCTGTAACATGCAGACCAGCCGACTCTACTTTGGATGCCCGTGACTTCGCGGGCCAACCTTCGGTCAACGTGGACGCACCAGGGGACAACGCGAGCGATTCGAATTCGAAGATAAGTTGTTCCTGTCGTCCTGCACTTTTTCTTTTTCTGCCATATAAATTAGGTATAAATTAAGCATATAATCATCCTGCTGGTAACATGCCTCGTGTCTCTTATCCATGCCTTAACAAGCAGTGTGGGAGAAAGGTGGTGGTCGGTATCCAATGCGACATATGCGATAGACGGTGTCACCAGTCTTGTGCATGCATAAGCACCGAGCTATATAAACTGCACTGCAGATACACTGAGTTGTGCTGGGTCTGACCAGAATGCAAAGCCAGGGGAAGAAAGTTGCTTAATCTTGCAGATGGATCGGAATTGGTAATAGGAGATCCACACATATCGCCCTCCGGCACCTGTTTCCAAAGTCATAGCATCACTAAGCCTCGAAACTTCACTGCTGCTGCCGCAACAGCAGCAAAAACCAGGGCTGATCATTACAGAAACTCAAGGAAAGTTGAGAGCACTCCGACGGCCTTCTGCAAGCAGTTCGTACACCCCACACCAGGAGGTAGCCCTCTTGTGCGCTCAACACCACTTAGAACAACAGCTTCACACCATAAGAACAACACCTCGGTTTCACCAAAATTTCAAAACGGCAATGAAGTTGCTCAGGGAACAAAAATGCTCACTACTAGCACAGTTACGAAACCTGTGAAACCAACAGCGCCGACGCCAAGGGGACAAATGAAGGAAGGTAGCAGGACGCCCGTGAATCATCGCGTGCACCACAGTCCCAATAGCCCGACAAACCTTGATGCGGTTCTCGCACGGTTCGCGCAACACGAAGCTCATCTACGTAATATCACGGCCTCCTTACATAATCAGATTAACACAGTTAGACAGTTACAAAATTCCTATGAGGCCACCCTGAAAAGAGACAGGAACATAATTGTTCAAGCCCCCGAACCAGTCATACCGTCTCCTAAACATAGGAGGTCTTCCGAAAGGCGACTAATTCTAAGTGTTTTGCAAAACGCCGAACTACCCGCAGCGACAAAATGGCGCAGAGGGCAGAGACTCGATAGGTGGATCACATCTAACACGCAAACGAACAGCCACAGACCACTCCTAGTTGAATTTCGAGACCGCAACATTCGGGATCTGGTACTATCCAAAGCTGATACGATAGCTCAGAGGACGCCAGGCATAAAACTCTAAGGAGACACAACCACGGAAGGCAAATCTGACCCATATGGGGTGGAATCAGCTACACCAAGAGTCATACGTCAGCGACTTAGCTTAAACCTGGGTCAGGAAGCAAAACGCAGCCCCAAGAGAACAAGACGACGATGCTACAGCCTTGGAGAGCCAAACACCGAAGAGAAAAACGGTTTACAACTGGCTGGTTCTTATCCTTACATTCAAAAAACCGGATCTATCCCTCGGAGATTTCCTCCGAGGGATTAGATACGACCAAATGGCGGAGTAGGCAGACGGCCAGATCGTCAGAGCTAAAATGCATGCAAGCGAATGTATGCAGCCTGCTTAACAAGAGAGACGAGCTGCAAACAGCGATCTACTCCATAGATGTTTGCTTACTCACAGGAACCTGGCTTAAAGAAGGAACAGATCTAGGGGGTTGGGCGCGTGGGTTCCAATGATATCGCAGTGACCGTAGCAATGCAGTCGGCGGCGGCTGCCTATTGTTGATCAAACGTTCTATAAGGCAGTCTCCCGTGAACTACAACTGCAATTTCGTGGGTGTTTAGACCGCTGTTTGCCTAATTCACGTCAAACCTCTATTGATGGTCTTCGGGGTGTACCGCAGTCCGGGTGCAACATTAGAGGAAGACGAAATATTATTAGAATCACTTCATTTGGCTTGTCAATCAGGCCATCGCCTGCTTGTTTTGGGAGACTTTAATGCTCCTAAAATTACCTGGTCATTGGGATCTGTTAATGGCATAGGGTTTGACCACAAGCTGTTCGACGTAGTCAACAGATTCACACTAACACAACATGTGAAAATAGCCACGGGATCCCGACCCCGACAGATAGCCTCAGTGCTAGACCTGATCCTAACTCGGCACAGCACGGACGTCACAAACGTACGGTCAGCAGCACCACTGGGGCGGAGTGATCACGTGACGATTTATTTTTCGTTTCAGTGTTCCNAAGCAAACCTCAGCAATCTCAAAATAGCGCAACAAACCTCGACAAAATCAACAACGCAATCTTCGTGAGCGTCTCTGCCTCGCCATGACACGCTCGCCGATCCCGTCAGATCGGAAAAAGTAATCAAACCCCTTAATGATATGAAAAGAAGCTCGGGTCCAGGTCCGGATCATCCAACGCCGCAAGGCTTCCGCATGCATCGCTCGACCAACATTTTTCTCCTTTCCGGCATTGTATCAGTGTGGTGGAAATCTACTCGCTTCACCGCTCATCCAAATCCCGACACAACAGAAGATTTGACAAAAGGTCAATCCAAATATCGCGTTGAAGATACAGCATCAGGATCGGATGAACGGTTTCGGTGTTTTGCCTTCCGTTATTCGCCAAATCATCTGTTCCCTATTGCACCAATTAACTCACAGTTCGTGACCTTGCATGTGTTAATACGATCAACCACTGAGGGACTGTGGTTTCTTCGATAATGTTTTATGCTCACGAATTCGCCGTCTCCACTCATGAATAACAATCTTACTGCTGCCAGTACTAGGTCTTCTTATTACTTGCGTGAGAGGTTTCACTTCAAGTACGATTTATAGAGCTATTCGAAGCCCTCAATTCCGAGTATCACAAATTGGTGTAGCGGAATAGAACTGCCTGCAATTAATCAATTAAATTTTCATGATGTTGCAAGTGGAATCGATTAAAATTACCCGCAGGGAGTGAAATCTGCCCTTAGACGGCGATAAAATGAGAAATCATTGAACACTGGACGATATTTCCGCGGTATCGCCCAGGACTGTGAAAGTCATCGATTTCCATGACAGACAGCATCAGAAAAGTTGAAAAGATTTGTTTTAGTCGACCGTAAATCGGTTTGTCCTTCATTTGGCGCCGAGATCGAAATTAGCGATGATAGGTGTTGTGGCGGTATAAATGTAGTATCTTATGAAGAATTTTTTCACATGTGCCTAATATTTCACTGAGGTTATCTTATGTTCCATTTTAGGTTATGGATTATTTACAGGGCTTCAAAGAAGTCTGTGAGGATCGCGAATTTGCTAGCTTCAGCGAGTTCAAAAGTTGCTTAGATTGGTACAGGAAGGGTTACGATGTTCTGTATGTGCTTGGTTCAAGCAAGGAATCAGGCATTGGGCCCTTAAAGTATGATCATGTGAGTGTGATTGCCGTTGAGTTTACCTGTTAGATGGCATTCCGTTGTATAAAACACAAGCGACGTAAGAGTGAAAACCGTGGATTACGACGTGTTTAGTGAGTTCAGTTCACATAATTCCCTTTGCACAGTTCCCGCGATACATGCTGCCAATCATGATTCAACGTGGTTGAGAGGAATACCGTGTTGGTTGTTAGCTCTTTCACGTTGGAGCACAATCACGACCTAACTGCCTTGCTGTACGATGCCCATCCTAGGATTCGTCGGCTCACAGACAGTGAAGCGAACAACTCGAGACATCTTTTTGAGTACAACACGAGCAATGCTGTGTTGAAGCAGTATGCTGCGGATGTTTATGGCAAGTATATAACCACCATGGATATTTGCAACATCCGTCATCGGTTGAAACCGCCAGTGATAAGTTAGTGGGTTAGTGTGCACTAATGTAGCAGAAAATCTGCCACAAATCATGGATCATATAGAGAAAAACGGCGTGCTGCGTGTCATCAGAGACGACAACAATAGGTACACGCACATATGTTTTGCACGCAGAGAGCAAGTTCAGTTATTCAGACGGTTCCCTGACGTGATGAACTTCAATGCCACTCATGGGACCAACCGCCACAAGTAGGTCCTCCATCACTCCGCATTGACCGTTGTAGCCTAAAGCTGTATCAGTTCTTCGTTAGAGATGGCATGGGCCATGGACGACCCGTAATGTGCGCCTATGTACGAAGTGAGAAATACGCATCCCTGCGTCATTTGTTCGAGACATTCCGGGAGGTTATGGGGGAACACATACGTGTCAGAACGTTTGTGATGGATAAAATGGCGGCCCAAATGCGAGCAGCACGAGTAGTCTTTGAGTGCGACATTATGTTGTGTTACTTCCATGTTCGGGATGCTGTGAGGAAACATGTAAGTTGTTGTAAGAAACCTTATAATCACCATCCAGACGAATTCATTCAGAAGCCGGTATTTGTTTCATCGCATGGCTACTTGCAACAACTCTGAAGAGTGAGTGATCACCTTTGTCTATTCATTTCGCAGGTTCAACCGGGATGTTGCAATAATCCGGCGAACAGACCCCAGCTTCATGAACTATCTCTTGTGCAATTGGCTGTATATAAAGCCCAAGTGGGCCATCCATGCACAGTCGGATGTTGTTCATTTCGGAAATCGAACAAACAACCGTCTGGAGAATGCGAATGGGCGACTAAAGAAGCGCACTCATCCCAGAGATCACTTAGCCACGGCCATTAGTAAAATTTGGTCCCACAGCGAGTGGCTAATGCGGGAGTTTGAGATGCAGTGCACTTACGGTTGCGACCGCCGGGAGGTGGTCAGCGTAGACGTGTACGTTAAGAATATACTCTCTCGGCTGACAACATTTGCCAGTCAGTTGGTGTTGAAGCATCTCAAGGGGCGTGCTCCCCTGCTGCACTTCAAACAGTTGGACGAGTTCAAGGTAATCGTACTTTGTTTAACATTATTTGGTAGCTTCGAGTTAGTCATGAGGGCACACAGTATACAGTAAACATCAGTGATGGCACGTGCGAGTGCAGTTTCTATAAGTCCATGTGGTTACCGTGTATTCATATGCTGTCCGTATTCAAAAAGCACTTCTATCCATACAGTACGTTGTTGTTAACTATGACCGCATTTGCTCTAGGCCGCTTCCCAATCCATCGACGATGGCTTGCTGAATACAATCTACCCAAAAGTAGTATGTTCCGCCGAGAGGTGACGGTCGCCGGCAGCGATACATTTCAACTTGATTACAAAATGTTGCATCACGGGTTAGCCAAGCTGCACGATGTAAACCCCCGGACAGGAAGCCGCGTTTTCAAGGCTATCATAGCTTTCACGCACCAGTCCATTGAAACAGCTAAGGCGGCCTTACCATACACAGACTTCCCCCTTCTTCCGTCGTGCAATGCAAAACAGCCAAGGTGGGAGAAGAATGTTCACATGGGGGTGCCCTGTGGATATTGTGGTAACCCCGTTAATACGAATGGTTATCGGTGCGATAAGGACCAGTTATTTTTCCATGTGGAGTGCATGAATAATGCTGACATATCGCACTGCCCCTTCTGCACAGGGCAGTTACAACCTCCCTCGCCAGGTAAGTTATGATATCATTAACTATGCATGTTCAGTTGCATCGACCTCAAACACGGTACCAACTCCGACGTTGAAACGAAAACACAGACCGTGTGCAGCTCCACTATTCATTGATGATACATCTGAAGATGAGTTTCGCGTTGTTCCCCCACGCAAGCGGGTCAAAGTGAAAGTGTTCGCAAATGACAACACAGACGTCACCGGCAAACGTAAGTGATACCCCACTTAACATGTTACATACGGTTTAACTGTAGACCAGCATGCACAGCAAGAGGAGGACTTCTACTGAAGCGGAACAGAAAGCATGCAGCCTTCCTGATTTCCGACGGAATAACCTAGATAATGATAACATGTTAATATAATAAACGTATTTCGATATTTCAATATCGTGATGTTCTCTCTGGGGGTGCACGTAGGTCGTGGCGTTGTGACTATAGGGTGCACGTAGGCTGACCGTCGAACTTTTAACCCCGAATGGCTTCATGCATTACAGTTCCTCACTTCTCGTTGAATCGCTTTGCTTTCCGGAAGACACGTGATATTACTCCTTCTTGGTGATGAGGTAACTTAAGTATTTTACACATTTTCTGGTTACCTTAAGGCCAAAGCAGCTTACGCCGATTACGGTGAGCAATATCTACTCTAAGCAGATCACGCCGGGATCCGCCCGCATTATATTTAGAAGTCATCAGCTGCGGCCTTATCTACTTACCAACGACGCCTCAAAATTTCAGTGGTTTCCCATCGCACGTGAGGATGATCATAATGACCCAAACTTATCGACTGTCGGCACATATTTCAAGGAATATCGAATGAAAAGTCTTCAGAAAAATGGCTTACAACTTATACGGTGCATGTTCATTAATCATTGGTTCCTTATTCCCTCTATCAACCAGATCGCAAAACTTCAGCTATCTCGTCAACATATTTCGCTGTTAATTTAGCGCAAATCCTTAGCGTCCTTGATAAACATCGTTTGCGCATTAAAACAAAGAAATTCTCACAGTACAATAGGCATATTCCATACTTTCCTAAATATTCCGTCCACAATTACTCCCACGATATTCCAAACCCATATATTTACGGTAAATTGGCTACAGCATAAACTCCCTGCGGAAAAATTTCAGCAGTGGAATCCAAAAATGGGTCGAACGGTTTGAAGTATGGTGCAGTTTTTGACGTGATATGAAGTGTAGAGTCTGTTAACATTTTGATCTTTTGTTACGTACCATTCTCCATACCGGTTAGGTTCATTGTACATATTAACTACTTGTCTATTGTTTAAATCAACACACACTTCGTCCTCGCGCTTTTCGCCTTCTGCTCGCACGCGGTCCTGGTTATCGTGGACTAACGGTGGCAACGTTCATTTAACTCGCTGGAGGAACCAATTCCGTTATTATTAAAGGGAAGACTCTTCTTGCAATACGCAGCAGACTTAGTTTAGTGGAATTAGTTGCGGACACCTACTGTGAATTCTTGTATTTGCCTTGAGGTACTGATCCCCCAACTCTCCGTTCCACTACAGAAGAAAGAAAACCAATCAGCTTTCATCGCTGCCGCCGGTGGTCCTGAATCGTACCCATTACTGAAGAATCCGGCCTACCCGGTTATCCCAGCCTCGTTGCCGTTCGACGAACTAAAAAGCTGTTGTTAACGTAGGTGATTCCTGTCAATTCCCAGGCACGGGCTTCCGTGGGTTCATAATACAACTGTAAGAACAAGGTGCTCGTTACAACTTTGGTGACAAGCTCGATGGGCGTTTGGGTGATCTATTGATTGATGTAGCGAATGACGATTATCTCTAGCGTAGATCGCTTGTCAAACAAACTGACTGTTCAAGAGGCCGACAAGTCTGCCAGCAGAAGGATGACGCCAATGCCGTCACAGCTGATTCGAACGTTATATTGTTTCAGAAGACCAAAGTGCACACTGCCATTTAAAGTCAACCGGTGAATAGGCCTCCTCATGCACCATCACCAATCCCGGTCCGAGGAAATACAAGTGTTTCTCGTGCGGAGAGTTACACTCACGATCATCTTGCTGATTTTAAAATGCTATATGTTAGTTATGCAGTAAATCTGGTCATACTTAGAAAGTATGTCCAGGTAAGAAATGTCACCTGAGAGAGAGACCATTTCCATAGAGCCGTCACTTCTGATTATTTATTGCAAGTGAAATCCAGGGCCAAGCAGTTTATTCACAAATGTCTCAAGTTCAAATCAAGATGTCAGTATAAATTCACCGTGGACACAGGAATTAGCGACTCCGTTATATCAAAACAGCTGCTAAATCGCACTTCACCTGATGTTCAGCTGAGACCCACAACGATGGAACTACGTGAAGTCACCGGTCATTGCTTAGCTCTGCTAAGTGAGACCGATGTAACGACTGTTGGTAATGAGTTGATCTCATTGCGTTTCTTGGTATCGGAGGAAAGTCCAGCCATCCTGAGGTTGAAAGCTTTAGAACAGCTCAAATGTTCCTGTTGACTAGATGCAAATTACAAAAGGTCCAAAAGGACAGTATCAAGCCCAGTTATGCAACTTTGTTCAGCTTCCACAACTTTCGGGAGGACTGAAAGTAGAGCCAACAAAACTGAAAATGTGAAAGGACCCGGATTTTTAAGCGCCCGTTAACACCTTGTGGAATGAGAAAACATGAGCATAATGCTCTCAACAGATTGAAGGAAGACGGCATAATATCTCAGATTACTTCATCAGCATGAGCCACACAAATCGTTGTGGTTACTGATCAAGATGGCAAATCACCCAGAATATGTAGCGACTGGAGAGTAATGCTGAATCCAAAACTGAGGAACGCAACGACAAATGAGGCGCCGGAGGATTTTATGAAAGCCCTGCTTGGTAGCAAAGTGTTTTCTAAAATTGACCTGACGGACGCACACTTACAAATTCCATTGGAGTATGATTCTAAGGCTATCGCTGCGATTAATAACCTTTGGGACCTTTTCGGTACAATTTTTTACCGTTTGGGTTACACGTATCAGCCGGGATATTTCAGGCTGCGATTGATGAAGTAATTGCCGATTTGCCAGAACTACGCGCCTATCAAGATGATGTAATCATATACGTCGACAATGCAGAGGAGCATGATGATAGGTTGCTTTCGCTTCTAGAACAATCCAGGGATAAGAACATAGCCATAGAGCCATCTTAATGTGTGTTCCAAGTACGACAGCTGAGTATTCTTGGTTTCACCATACGTGATAAAGGATGCGGGCTGGACCCTGACCGGTACAGAACGTTGTTTAACGTTACACCTTCAAGAAACCAAGGTGAGCTGCAATCAATAATGGGACGTCTGCAGTGTTATTCCCGTTTAATCTCCAACCTTTTGACGAAATCACGGTCACTATTTGCTGTTCAGTCAGCAGAAACTTCGTCTTGGACTCAAAAAGTCGAAAGTCTTCTGTGAGAATTATTACAAGTTTTGAATGAAAGGCCAATGTTCGCCCCAATTTTTATGCCTGAAGTTACCATGCTTATCGCATATGCATCCGGTGTTGGCAGTGGTGCTGTGATAGAGCAGGAGTGATATCCGGTCATGCGCACATCACGTTTGTTGAATAAGGCTGAGTAAGTATACTCTCAAACAAAAAAGGCGTTATCAATCTGCTGAGCTGTCAGGAGGCTGCACAAAAATTTGTTTGTATCGGATTTAAAATTGTTACGAATCACAAAGCTCTGCAATATTCATTGAGACACACATCAGACCGATCTGACCGCATTTGGTCGGCTCTTCTTTGTCTGTCGGTCGTTTCTGCTTCTACTTGACGTGCCCTTTGAACACTTGATGGCCTGTTGCGGTCAAACATTGTTTTATCCCACGAACGCAAACGGAATGATTACCGCGATTCCAGCGACCTGGTTGGGTTCTGATAATTGGTGCCGTTGGTATTACGTGCGCCACTTAACGATCGTCCGAAGAACGCAGAGTCCACCGGGACAAAACCGGACTGCGTTTATGGTTGCTCAAAAGTCCGCCGGTGTTCTTCATTCACATTGTGATTCTCGTCGATAGATGTTGTCTGAACCGTTTGTGGTGTGGCGGCCTCATCTGACTCGTCAAAGTCTGCTGGTAACAGGCGGGAGGTGAAAGTCCTTGGGTTCACGCCGCGTGCTCTGGATGGTTGGCTGTGGGGGCTTCCAGGAATTCGCTTACACACGGGGGTCATCGCACCGTGTACGTCGTTTTCATTCACCTGTTGGAAATTAGTGACGGAGCTATGTTGCCACCCGGGTGAGGACGAGCTGAATCAGGGCGCTGAAGATTGTGATGCTTCTGAGAGTAGGAGGAGCCGATGGGGAAGACATGCTGTCGCAGAATGGCGAATTGGGTCGCTCGAGAAGAAGGAGGCGGAAGATCCTGAGAATCCAGTAAGGAGTGATTTGGTAGATGATTCGGAAGAAGTGGAGTGGGGTGAGAAGCAGCAAAATCGCGGGGAAAGCGGAGGACATCATGGATGGGGTGATCCCTCCGTCGGAGCCAAACGTTGATTTGGGCCTACTATTACAGAACCGACTGTGCAATATCTGATTGTGCAATATCTTGTGAATTATCGTACTCCATGGTGTGAAATCCCTCACTAGGTGGAGTTTCCAGAAAGCATCATGGGGTTCAGCCAATCTAATTCCGAAGAGGATACCTCTGATGGACTTGACCCTCTCGGCATATTAATTGTCTGTGTAGACCTATCGAATGTGGGGTTTGACGCTGATGTGCTACCATTACGCTCCAGATCTCTTACAGTGGGTGACGACGAGAGGATCATCCCAATGATTGGTGACGAAGGTGAAGCGGGGTTATCAGGGATTGACATATCTGGCGTTTCCACCGGTGGGCTGGTGCCTACAGAAACTTGAGGAGTCATCGCTATGGGCTGGAAAGCAGAGGCCGCCGTTGGCCGCTCCCAACGGGGTAATTGAAGGGGTTTCTTGATACTCTCGGTGGACCGGTTCCCCAATCTGAGTGAGATGACGACGTACAGATCTTTGAGCTTTGAGATAGAGCTGGATAGCTCGTATGCGTGCTTAAGGAGTAGGGCATCTTCTAACCGATACCAATGCTTTGTGTGATTTGGGATGGATCAAGCCCCGATTGTTAAAAATTATGGGGCAGTGAATTATTGACTGGGCG
>QNGE01001243.1:144658-173073 GCA_008508345.1 Paragonimus westermani | reverse complement strand
CAGATTTATGAATTTAGATGAGACCCAACTGTGAAAAGTCAGGGCTTCGGCTGGATTCGAACCAGCGACAGACACAGCATGCTGCGTTGAGGCTTTATGTCCACACTTTATTTTACCTGAATTTTATAGTTCTGTGCATGATTTCGCCTGTGTTCTGTTCCAACTCTATTTCTTTCCGTGATTCAGGTTGTTGGTGTTTATCGTTACCCAGACGAGGACCGATGTACCGTTATGTATCTTTGGGATGGTCCTTTTTGCCCGGATAATTCTAATCGTGCTCCCGCCTTTGTTGGACCCCCAAAAGATCACATTGCTCGATTGCTTCGATCCGTTACCCTCGAGCCCAGGTTGGCCGCTATCACGGCTCACAGATTACCAGATGAAAGCGATTGGTCTGTCCCGGTGTTTCTGTACGATGAACACTCCATGTGTCATACAGTGAAGCCTGGTGATATTGTGCGCGTTCGTAATGTGCACGTCACTAAATGTCCCTCGGTGAGCCGAATTGCTTTGGCCTCTATGGCCCCGTCCATGACTTATTTGAAACTCGGGGTTGATCACGAATAACCTGCAGAGTAAGCTGGGCGATTCGAGTTCCAGTTATCCCTACCCTCGTTAAGATGTTTTACGTGCGCTCACCCCACTTATGACTTAAGTGACATTATTATTCGGTGTGTTCGTTGTTTCTCTGTCCACGTACAAATGTGTTAGTGTTTGTTACATATTTTTTAAATTATGTTTAAAGTCGATCGATGAACAACAATTCGATCGATAATGTCGTTCCTTGATAAAGCTTCACCTCTAAATCAGACGCTTTCCTCAGACTAGGTGAATCAACTACAAATGTGGGATTGCGAAAAACAAATAATATATATATAATTTGGTCCATAGTTTAAATTTGCGTAAATGGAAGTCGAAATGCTGCCTTGGTTGTTGATTGAAGCAGTTTGAAAGTTCAAGACAGATGTCGATACGGTCAGTTTTAATAAAAAGGAATCTTGGTATACGTACGCATATAAATTGAACTTCACTCATAGTTGATCGCAGCTGTCGCATTCCCATAGATATTTCACTCAGCCACTCTCGAGAAGAACCGCCGTACTCGAATTTCGATTTTGTTAGAACTCGTCGGTAATACACCACTGGTGGGATTTGAACTCCGGTCATGCTTTCATAAAGTTACTGCGTTGACAATTGCGCTGTCGATCTTATATTAGTCAGGACCGGAATATCATTTGGAAACGCTCAGCCGTATTCAGTTGTGCTTAATGCTCCGTTTGTTCAATCTCCCCGAGATTAGACCGTAACTTTCATGTTAGCCCCATTTGATGATCCCACTCCTAGGATATTTCTTCGAGTTGAAATGGCAGAATTTTTTACTACTGATGAGTCGTAGGGATCTTGCTTGATATAAGCTGAAAGTCACTCAGTCGATTTTGCATTTCCATAAGTTTTCAAGCTACCTCTCTTCGAAATTAAGCATTAGACTGGTGTTCTGTTATCAAGAGAACTTGACAATACTGCATGTCTGTGTTGTAGCAAATCGAGAACCATCAGTTTATCCTTTCTGTAGTTGATGGGGCAGTTGGAGGATTATTCAGTTGAATTTAGCAGAAAGTTATGCTCGGTCTTGATTAAAATGAGGTACCCTGGTAACTGGGTTGGCTGGCACAATCGCACCGGACGCGTCTCCAGACCTCGGATGGAGAAATCGTCTTCCACTTTAAGGTTATCTTCTTGGCAAGAAGTGTTCTCTCCGGTGCTTGTCGATCGCCGACAATGGATGGTAGTGCTATCATATCGTGGTGCATTCAGGGTTAGCAACCGAGCCTCCAATGAAGTTTCACATAAGCTCTTTGTCTGTAGTATGAAGTGATTATGATACCAGAATTTCAATTACTTCCCACGTGAGTACATGGACTCCATTGTAACGTGCTGTCTGTCTCGTACGCGGATTTCTTTGATCTCCACCAGACGTGAGCAAATGGTAAAGAAGGTGAACCACCATAGCCATCGCCTCCAGCAGGTACGAAAGGTGTTCTGGATACCTTAAATGGCTGAACTTCATTCGAAGGGCGTGTCGACCAATCTGGTCACTCACCCCCGACAACAAGGGGCAGGTACTTCCACAGCCCTGTCGGTCTTGGACTCCATTGCTGGACAGACCTACTACGCCGTACCGGCCTTTCTTGTTGACTCCTCGAGCTTCTGTCGCAACTTCCTGCAGAGTGCAGTTTGTATCCTGGGTGGATGGACTGTATCTGAAGGGTGTGCGAATCGAACCATAACTGGTCATCTGCTGTGAGCTTTGTATTTCACCCCTCCTCTTCATGGATTAGGTTTCCTCAGAATCCAAGGCGACGGGTGGGGCGTCTCAAGGCAACCCTCTTCCTCGGACTGTACAAACCGAGACGTAATCTGCCCCACAGCTTCAAATTAATAATTACGAATTTTGTATTACGTCCCTATCCTAACTGAGGACGAAGTGTTGGCCACCGGCTGTCGCCATGTCGCATACTACCTCACGAAACAAATCAGTCTAATTTGTCACTTCTATATAAAACTGTTTGCTTGGTGACTCATCAGTTTCGTTTTCGTACGCACGCCAGAATCTTCCTTCATTTTCTGTTTGTGACGTAATTCGTCACCGGAATGTTAATGTGCCAAACGCCAAGGTTTCTTCAACTGACGGGCGCAAACCCCACTCACTCCCGGAACATCATTCTAACTCGTCAAATTTAGTAGCTTTTTAGACGTACTTTGGAGTTAGTAGCCATCAATCTCGATTGTTTTGCTGAGACACAACTTCAAGATTCTGGTGGAGTGTTAACTTCACACTCCGTCGGCCGGTGCACTATGCACGTACCTTGTGGCTTAGACCACTGGTCAAGCGGGCATTGGAATTACTCCAAACGCACATGCGAAGAAGACGCCACCCGTCGTCAGTCGTCTTTGTGCTGTCAGATTCGAAGGTGGGGTTAGAGTCGGGAGACACTCATCACAAACACTATCTGTTCGTTGTTGTAGTAGGGGCTCCCGCAAGCTATTAGGGAAGTAGTCGAAGGTGATTCTTAGCACTCGCCCACTCTCCTTTTGCACACCGTCCGGAGCACAGATACAGTGTTATGGTCGGGAGACTTGAACGCTCAAGTACGCAATCTGGATACTGACCTACGTTATTTGGGTGGCCAACACTTACCGTATTCGTCGAACGGACAACGGTGAACGCTTGTGATAGCTCGTTGCTGGTAACGGTCCGTTTCTGGTGAGCACTAATTTTCGATGTTCTAGACGTCAGTACGCCAACTGGCGACCTCCATCACTGGGCCACTCTTGAACACAAATTAACTAGCTAGCCGTCCGTCATTGGTTGCGTGGCTATTTTCAAGATTGCAGGCCAATGTGAAACACCTGCGTGGATTCTGATGATGCCGAGTTCACTTCGTCGCCAAGCATTAATTATTCTGAACTGGCAGTAACAAGGGCTTTTTGCCTCTAGTCTAAGAAGTTACCTACCAGACAGCATCAAAGCACATTGGGCACACATACGGTATACAAAGGTGGTACCGCTGCTTTATGCGATCACTCGGAATTTTTTACGCTCGGCCGTATATTCCATTCAACAACGAGCGCAATTCAGTCCGCGTAGCTGCTCGTCTGCTATTTGAGAGTTAACTGCGAGAACACTGCAAGGCTTGGTGGACGCGATGTGCTATTGAGACGAAACGAGCAGCTGCTACCAACAGCTCTAGGAAGTTTTCCTGTCTCATTCGAATAACAGGAAGCCGTATGTGAGTGAGGTCATCTGAGAGCAAACGGTCAGCCTATCCATAACCTGGAACGATCCTCAAGAAGTTAGGTTGAAAATCTCACTTGAGGTCATCACAGGGCTCCCGGCCCAGGCGAACTCCCTTTTGCTTTTTGTAGATGGAAGTCCCACTCTAGTCAAAGCTGACGGCTCTGCTCCAGAAAATCTTCAACAAATTCCTTCCAGTAGATTGCGGCTTTGTGTGATACAGTCTCCACCTTCAAAAAGGGCGCATATAAATCACCAAGGAATTAAGCTGATTCCTATAACATCGAAGCAATTTGCAGCCATTGCAATTCGTAGATTATACAATACTCGTGAGCAACATATGCGCAAAACACAAGTTGGGTTTCTCCCTGACCGGCATTCGGCCAATCACGCGGAACGCAGGCAACTGTTTTTTTGATACATCAGAAGGAGCTTTAAATCAGTTGGCAGAATTGTACTCTCTGACCATCTGTAGAGGACAGGGGTGCCTAAGAAGTATGTCGATATCCTGAAAGCGCTTTACTGTCAAAATGAGGGTCAAGATTTTGCCGGCGTTTTGCCGACCTTCCACATCTCCATTGAGGTGTGATAGAGCTGTCCTACCTCATATTTCCTATACATTCTTGCAGCAGACGATTTCCTAAGGCGTTCTCTGACAATCTGCGAGTATGTTGCTGTGGAACTGTCTCCAGAAAATCGACTTCCAGAAACGGAGTAGGCTGATAGCATCGTCCTAATCTGTGAGGATTGATTGGAAGCCTAATACATCTTAGACAGAGTGGAGACTTCCGTTGGTCGGTTAGGTTTCGTCGGTTTGCACTGTTTACGTTCAAAATCCTGTTGCTACTACCAAGAGGCGGTGATCACGCTTGTGCATCGCATAGACGCGGACTAGGACTTCGGTTCATTCAGGCATAACCATATCAAACAGGCGGAAGAGGATCGGCCGAAAATCAATTACACTCATGGTAGGTAGTGAGACGATCGTGTTAACTTACGGCATAATTATTTTTCATAGCTTCTTTGCAGCTATCTCGCAAATAAGGAAGAAGGAGGTTAAGGCAAGGTATCCTGAAACAAATGAGCTCTGTGGTCACACAACTGCTGGCGGCAACCGCCAGCTTGTCATCCAGTACGGTCGAAAAACTTTTAATATCACCCAAAAGCCTGTTGTGGTTTTCAGTACATCCCCTGCGCGCAGCAGTGATCACAAGTGGACATGAGCGTCCCATTCGTTGAGCCCTTCACCAAGTGAGCCAAGCTCTTGTATCGTTAGCTCCGGGCAGGTTCCCCAAGGTAACCTCACCCGCTGTCACCTCTCATGTAAGACTTTTGAGTCAGAGATCGGGAGCGGGGTCTCTCAAGCCAACCTTCCTGAGTGGCATAAGCGACCGGGAGATATCGTACCTACATATGCTCCAACTAAAAGCAGTTCAGGTACTGACAAACGAGCCTTCTACTATGCCCTCTTTGGTCCTATTGGATAAACTAGACACCCGAATATCATTTTATACCTGTTGCCGACGTAAACTCACTTGGTCGCCTTACGCAAGATTAGAAGCAGCTGAACGGGTACGAAGCACTGACAATGATAATCGACCAGTACAGTTATGCGCATCTCACGGACTCCACTTATGGAGTTGCGCACTTCAACACAATCGATGGCCGCATGACATGGGGGCAACCCTGTTCAGCTCACCCGTGAACGCAGTTTGATTCCGTCGCCGTCAGCCGCAGCACAGTCAGTTCTTTGAAGACTGTCGTTTACTTTGTGTTGAACACCTTGATTGACATCATGTCGTTGTTTGTGCCCGCTCGGGTTAATCGTTTGTTCATAGGTCATCTGCTCACAAACTTAATGCTCGGTTGGAAATTGATCGACTAAAGTATATGAAACGCCTATAAAACAACACTGACAATTGAACTATCCGGCCCACAACAGTGAAGTGAATCATATGAGCCTCTTGTGGAGAGATCTGATGTAAAAGATCGCCAAACTTACGATGGAAGTGAATTTCCGCTGATTCATTGGAGCTTATAAACAGACGTGTACCGATCCACCCTGACTTCGGATGAGACAAAGACCAGTGTGAACTGGAACGAAAAGTTAGCATGATTTTGCGTGAGGACTATGAGGTTTAGTGTTGCGAGGAAACCAAAGAGCTGGAGCTGGACTTCTTATCGAGGAACATCTGGCTTTGTTTCCCCTGATTCACGGTTACACTGGCCGTCGACAGTGTGTTGGTGGAACTATGTGGAACAGATGGCTCGAATCTACAGCCTGTCGTGGCAGATGGGCTACGCGCTTCAAGAAATACTTCAACTGATCTGAAGTAGTTAATTGAGCTGTAGATGATGAATATTGTGCGATTGCTTGCGCCGTTCCTGACAATCTTTCATTGGACAACGGATTGACTTCAGAGCTTAAACTGCCGAAACGCAATGAAGCTCCAGGTCCAGGCGTTCTTTCTCCCGTGGCAGTGAACGATCGCTGTCTAACCTGACCACACCCTTTCGTTACATATGGGAGACTGGAAAGGCGTCCCACAAGTGACGCTTAACCTCGTTCCTTTTCACTCTGGTGCTCGTTTCAGATTTTTAAAATCCCCCTCACTCTCGTGTTATATCGCTGGTCATTAGTTAATAAGGTTGGTTATGATTAAACTACATTGTTCAGACCCCTCCCCTCACTTCATATTTCTTATCCAGGGCTTGCTCTTTTCCTCATGGCTATGTGAAAGTTCAGCATCAGCTTGAATCACTGAATGATTGTTATCTCTAATAATAACGATGAAAAGCTCCCACGCTGTTGCTTAGTTTTGTGCGTGAAGTTTTGGACCATGGAGGCTAGTGATTGTCATTAGCGTTTCCAAATGATGATCTGGACAGTCGTACTGAACCCCACAGAGGTGTCATACAGCTGCTTAATTCTGATAGTAACATATTATCCCGCTAGGCTTGCATCAGTAAAGCGAAAATCCTTTGTGGGCAGAGCTGACGTTTCTGTACACGGATTGCGAGAGAGATCTCGACTTACGTACACAGACACCGTATTACTCTCGTCCAGGCGTACAGTCACTTAGTTACCCATTTGCCATTTCATCTGATCTTTATGTGTTAAGCGTGATACATAGGTAAAACTGTGAGTGTTGATCAACACTTTGAACATCTTTTGGCACACATATCATTACTGAACTAAACGTGTATTGCTTTCATCAGTTATTTCTCACCGAAAATTGCTTAAGCGTTATTCACACAGTAGCGTTAGGCGCAGGACGAGTTAATGCCTCCGTCAGCCCTGTGATTCGCATTATTTTCAGAGGGTCTTCTCGGTTTTGTCATATGGGTGTAGACGTAGTGAGGTGATTGGCGGTAGCGAAGCGGGGCGTTCATTCTTACACTCACGGTTTATCGCGAAGGTCGATAAGGTTATGGTGATAACTTTCTGTTCTGACATCACTGGCTAGCGTACACTGATACCGTGAGCGTGTTGCTGCCACCCCGGGATTGGTATTATAGAATAGGTTGGCAGTAGCCTCCTGGTTGGTGGTAGTAACAACTTTTCCTCGGATTGGAACGTGCAATACACTACTTGCGAAATACACCTTAGAAGGAGTTAGGGAGTTCGATTTCGTGTGGCGTATGGGTGGTGTATATTAAATATCAGTCGGATTAATTATTTGTTTGTGTTTTGAGTATTCATGGTTGTGTGTGGGCTGAGATACTGCCAGGACGCCCAGACCTAAACAGGAGAACGATTGGGGTTCTCAACCAAAGCCTTTGTCTCAAAAGCCTGCACCGCAAGGCAGCGGGTGGGTGGCGGTGTACCAGAAATGGCACGTTTCTCGGGAAGAGATGCCAAACATCTTGAAACCCCCAACCTGGAGGACCAGGAGACTGTTGTTCGTCAGACCTCTACCTGTTGGCCTGCCTGGTTTGAGTAACTCTGTCCAGTTTAGCCCAAAAGGTCATCGAGATGCGCAAGCCGTCACACCACGTCAAGGTCCAGTCTCATCGTGACGGCTAATCGAGATCAGTGGCGTCAATGTTGTCGTTTGGCCGAGTTGTCTGTGAAGTGAGTGCATTTAATGACGCGGGGCAGTGAAAGCCGTAAGGAAGCTGTCTCGCTGATGACGCCTTACTCTCACTTGCAGCTCGGTTGTGTTGTTTGCAAGGTGTAGGCACCTTGATGCTGAATGTCTGAATAGGGACGTAGTCTTTTTCAGTAGTTAGGTCCCTTCTCGTCCCCTTCTTTTTCATTCTCTCTTTCTATATAGGGATTGCTTTTCCTTCATGGTTGTGTGGCAGTTAAGCATTGGTGTGAACCACTGATGTATTGCTGTCTATGATGATGATGATGATTTTCTTCATGTTTGTGTAGCAGTTAAGCATTAGTGTAAACCACTGATGTATTGCTGTCTACGATGATGATGATGATGATGGTGGTGGTGGTGATGGATCAATTATTTGAAACCCTGATGACGACATGAACGGTTAAAGGTAGAAACTCTCCTGGATTGGTTCGTTCATTCACACTAAACACATCCACCACGACTCGAGTTACCCTGCAGTTTTCTGCAAATAAGTCTGAAATCCGATTGGATTTTACTGGACGACCGAATTTCATCATAATTTGTTCAAAATCGTCCATCAAATATTCATTTTACAGTAGCAGTGAAATTTGGAGCAGATGGTTACATCACCCGTACTAAAAATACGTGTGCGTTCTCCTAAATCGCTGCGGATGGTCTCAGATCATCTCCACTGCAGAAGAAAATTTCGGCTGATTGCGGGCACACTATATTCAAATGCAGTCGTTCTTTTCCCGAGTTTTTCGAGACGTCTACGTAGAACACAAGCAGACTGGTGGTGTCGCACCACAAAGTTGCGTTTTTCTCTAATTTGCCCTTCTGTTCAGTTCATTGACTTGATTACGTAAATTTCAATAGTTTAGAATGGTGTGGCCCTTTCAGATATGAATGGCTTGCGCCAACAAAGTTTTTGGGTTAAAACACCAGCAGTGAAGTACGTTTCGTATCTGATATCGAGCACAAAGGATAAACCACTTGTCATGAAACGAATTGTAACCTGATCTAATAAATGCACTCGACCACATTCGGTAGGAATGAACCGTCGTAAATTTCCTTTGTTTCGCGTAGATTTACAATAGTTATCATGCATTCGTTGCCAAGCTTCAGTAGAAGTTGAATTGTGGGAGTTGTGCCCGCATGTATTGCTGTTTTCGGTTCTACAATCAATGTCAACGTTACCAGGTCGTCGGCATGTTAACCTTGGCCATCTTGTCATCTTTGTATTAAAAGATCCGAATTTCAAGTAGGCAAGGGTTGCTATTCTCTTCGTGTAGTAAGCCGATCACTGGGGTTATAAATGCGAAACGGTTTGTGATGTATATTATGCTGTTTATGAAGTACGATTTTCATCGGTATCTTTACCACAGACAGCCTCACCTCGTTAGTTCGCACTCATGTCTAATTGTCATAGGGGAAAGAACAGGCAACCGAGGTCACAGCTGTATAAAAATAGGGGGGCGTTTTTCTAGTTTTGTTAGTTCGGAGGTTAGAACTGACAATTGTGTTATTGCTAGACAGTTGTCTGCATCTTATGTCCTTTTGTAGTGCCGTGATTCATGGGTTGCGTTCGGAATGTTGGTTGTCACTGGTCGTATAGATGGATTTTGTCTCATGCGTAGCTTTGTATTTCGTCTGGTAACCGTTGTTCTTCGGTGTGAATGTTAATGTTAACTAGTCTTAACTGTTTTAACTGAAACTGAGCGGATACTAATGATGCTTCTGCTGTGGGACCTTGTGCTTTCGTCAGCTGCTTTTCATTTCTGCTCCGTTTTCTGTTTTATATGTATAAGCTTCATACAATGCATTTGATTCTGCTGTTAGTATAACCTTCCTCTGTTACTATCTTCTAGTTTGATTGCGACCGTCCTGACTGCTTGCGGCTGATTGTGCACGGCGGCGGCCATCGATTCCGGCGCGGTGTGGATGTGTTGGGACGACAGAGTTTACTGGAAGCATATTTGCGATTGACAAGCACAGCCGAATCAGCGACAGCAGATACGCTGATCTCAAGTGCTAACCGATTTCATTTGTTGTCCAATCTACGCAGTGGCCTGAGTATCAGGCCAATGTATTTGCGGATGACTAAGGAGCAGCCGAAGATAGCTGTAAGTCATGCTTTGTCAGTTGTTTCCTTACCTAACCCTGGTGGTCTAGCTGCGTCATCGGCTAGTTTGAACTGCATCCTTAATGTTGTGTTCTATTGTGTACACATTATATGACCGAACTCTTAAAGAAACAAACGAGTCGAGCTTTGCATTCCAATGAGTTTGTTGCACAGTTGGATACATCTTCTGGTCCGAGTCTTTGTGTTAACCCTGATATTATGTGTGGCGGAGCTGGTGTTGGGCTGGCTCAACTAATCCTCACAAGGCCATCTTGTGTGATAAGCATAACTGTAAACTCTTGAAATTTACACAAGATCGCTCTACCTAAACAGATAGTTCAGACTTACGGGATTTTACGGTTTAATTGACCTGAAGACTCAAATAAGCAGATGGGCTGTGGAGGCCAAAATGGGGACTATGTATCAATCCTACACAATGACAAATCATTGTGTGCACCTGGGAACGGGGAGCCAAGCCATTGCATAAAACCGTTTTATTTGTCTGGGCTATTAAGGATTTCAACGCGATCCGTTATTTCCCGTCTTCCATCAATCCGAAATCGCCTCACGCAAGAGCTCAGTGGCAAAAATGACATTGACTGTTAACCATATGGATACTTATTACATGTTTTTGCCATGGAATAAAATCGTCGCAGCTCAAGTCCCCACAAATGTACGCTTTACCTAAAACCCACAAACTGAATACATTTACATCCTATTCTTCTTGTCATCAGGCTAGCAAAGTGCGTAATTGACATTTTAAGGCTTACTCGCCAAAACCTGTTTGTGCGTAACCTGAAAGATGCTTTAGGGCTGATTCGGTATGTTGGAAGTATTATGACGGACTGTGTACCGTCGATATCAATTATTTGTTCACAACCACCACGCCGTGAAAAAACAAACTTCATTAATGACCGTCTGTTCAACTCCATAAATCTTCTAATCCCTACCGCCTCCTTGCAACATCTGCTTTTGGTGTGCACGAGAAATGTGAGTTCTTCTTTGTACAGTAGTTTTTTTAATAAGTAATGTAGCCATAAAGATCCCATTCGGTCCTACTTTACCTAATGTGATCGTGATTGAATTTGGATAAACCGTCCTTCCAGTCGTATACGAACCAAAGCGACGCAAACGTTATGTCGGAGATGTGTTCGTGTTCTGACACGAATGAGGGACGAATTGGTAAAGCAGTTTAGGCTTTCGACTCTGTCTCTTCGGTAGTGATTGTCAAACGAATTCTTTTGTTCAATCCCTACATTTGCACAAATTTAGATGGTTAGGCCATATACCAAGGATTCCAGCGAATTTCCTGCCACACCGAAACAATCTTTGCCGACTGGCAGCTAATCGAACTCAGTGGCTTGAACGTCGTCGTTATTTGACCGAGTTGTTTGTGAAGTGAGTGCACTTACTGACGCGGGGCAGTTAAAGCTGTAAGGATGCTATTTTGGTATTGACGCCTTACTCTCACCTTCAGCTCGGTTGTTTGTTCGCAAGATATAGGCACATTGATGCTGAGTGTCTGAATATAGACTTAGTTGTGTGTAGTAGTTAGGTCCCTCCCCTTCCCTCTCTTTTTTCTTCCCCCTTCCTGTACAGGGTTGGCTTTTTTCTTTCCTTGTGGTTGTGTGGCAGTTAAACATCAGTGAGAACCACTGACGTGTTGCTGTCCATGAAAACAATGACCAACCACAGAACAGTTTACGCCTGTCGGACACCTTGGTTAGATGTTGTTCACGTGGATCTCTGGAACCTCAGGCGCACTACAAGCCAGCATGAACAGGACACGAATTTTGTTCCTGCTGCATATAAAAGGTCAGTAGTTCGTATTTAGTTCTACGGGGCGCCGAGAACATGCTCTGAGTATGGATCACAGACTGACCGGAGCGTTTCACGGAGCTCTCTTTGCCAAGTTTCCCGGAACGCTGTGTCCAGACGTGGAGTAAACTCTCTTCGAAAGGTGCAGTGGTGGGAGCGTTTAGAAAATCCGTCCGTCAGACTCCTTTTCAACGATCACATTCTAAACTCTTCAGGAAAATCGATCAGTGCTACGTTGAATAGTGCGTATAATGCAGCAAGACTTTTCTTACGCTTACCAATGACTGGACTGCCTCTGGCTTCGATCAAAAAGCGAAGTCCTGTTCCCCACCTGTCATCGAACCCATCAATCTTCCTGCAGCTTCGAGAACATGTATACCGATAGTAGAGAAATATGCCCGAAACCAAGGCCAAGTAACGTATCCCACTCGTCAGAGAGTGACACGCAGCTGGGACAAAACACCGCTTTGTCTGTCACAAGGTGTATGAATTACAGGACAACACGTTTACATTGTATTATCGTTTACAGTTCTCATGAGGGTTCATAATTCACGTCTTCAGTTCTTCTTTATTGATCAGCCGATCGTATGTGCATAAAAGCAGCTTCTTGTATCTTTAGCCATTTTCCCCACCCTGTTGTTTTGTTTTCCTGCTAGTTTCACATCTATGACTGAAAACAGTATGAAGTGAATTAATATATTTTGCACCTTCTGACTGTTCTGCTCGAGCGGCCTAAGGCAGTCAATATTTCGAACTAAGCGATTGCAAGTTTGAACTTCAGTTACTTCAACGAAAATCTTGCTTCGCAGATTGGAAGTCAGTTGACGGTGCTGCTGACTCGGGTCAGATGCTCCAGATTGGACGCACTGAGATGCCGAATGGGTGTTGCTTGCAAGTGAATTAGTTGATTCGATACTAAAGTTTCAACGAGCTCCCCTTAGTGTGGTCTGCGCTAAACACATCTCACAGTGTGGGTGGAATTGTTGAAAATGTTATACAAGGTTAGGTCACTCCTGACGTCGATCAGATAGACTTCTGATTTAAACAACCTGTCGAAATACGGTGATGTATGCATCACCCATCCAGTGTTATTAGCAAAGTGCCTTAAATGCGATAAACCAGTCAACAGCTAACTCTAAATACAATGCGAAAAGATTTTTTGGTTTCATTTTCAAGTCATGATTCTGATTTGTTCTTATATGATGACAAAATGACGTGACTGTGAACACAAACCTACTCTGTTTTCCATATGCTGACGGTTAAATATATGAAGTTTATCTACCTTTTTTACGTAGCTCACCATAGCTCAACTGTGCAACATTCCTCTGGCATTTCACCGGCTTGAGGCAGAACAGTTCAACCTCAGCATTCCTTTAGCTCCGGATGAACAATGTACATCGCTCGTTTCCCCTTCATGCTGGCTTCCTGCGGACAACCAAACAGACTTGCATCGTACTGCTGTTTATGCGCGTTTAGTTGCTCGTGTCGCGAGCGTATTCCCGAGTGCTGCTGAGGACCTCAACAATGTGCTCATCGTGGCCTGTGATCGATGTCATTCGGCCATTCGGATGAGTGCGCTACTACATTCAAAGGAGTAAGGCGTTCATACCCTTCCCCTAAACCGTTTGTAGCTTTTAAAACAGCAATCACAATGAGTACCAGACCTAGGGGTCCATGTTACAATGCTTATCAACTGTCATACTGACATCATCATACGGCCCAGTACATGACAGTGAAGCCAATCGAATTACGACGTCCTAAGGACTAACTTCTCGTCTGTAACTGAGGTTGAACTATGTTTTGTAGGTCAGGTCCACATTATGAGAACCAGTGCTCCCTAATAGGGGCATCTATTCCTCCTAAGAAATGTACGTAAACAGTCATTACAGATATTTCACAACCGGATCTCTTCTAAATCACTGTACAGTTAGGTACTCCGGTGCAGCGGCGTTCTTGTAGCATCGGTTACTGGCAGAGGTATACTCTGCGGGTGGGTTCGTCGGTCAGGAGTCGCAGGGCTATAGTTCGAATAGACGACCTTCGTGCTAGATATCAAGACTTTTATCTGAGTGATAAAATAAGTCAATTTCCATGAACCGTTTACACACATTGAGTGAACGTGGATCGTTTTGCTGATAGAATGATCGGCCTTTTTTCCGCCTACATTTGTAGAGAAGTCTGCGAATGTCAAACTGTCACAAAACAATTTGGCAAGAAGGTTATTGGTATCCCCGGAAAACGTGTGATGCACCCCTTTGTGTTTCTGCGACTGCATGACGCAACTGGCCAACTACTGGTCAGCTTGTCTGGAGCCACTGCTATGTCCTTAATGTTTAAATCGAACTGCGCACGTGCCAATAACAAGGAGTGGCTGCTGTTGGCGGAGCAACTGCAGTCAGTGGAAGTGCAGGCGGGTAATTCCGTCGCCTCCAGACTCTTGACCCAGCTCAGTCAGCTGTCCGGCCGACCGGTTGACCTCGTTCTGCGAATGAGCTGGCGTACAGAATGGGATCTTGGCATTCCGGAATCTATTGACCATTTGGACTTACGGTTTGAGATACCAGATGGAGAATATTTTGTATGGCAACATTAAAACGCGCACCCCAAGTTTTTTGTAATATCAACAAGTGATGTAAAATGTTACTCCTTCCCATCGTTTTTGTTTTATTTCAGCTAAACAATAAATCGGAATGACCCTATGCAAGTGCAGTGCGGAGGTATGGTTTCATCACGTGACAGTCACACTTCGTGTCCTGTGGCGTGCCATGCTACAGATGTGTAACCAGATGTATATAACTTTTAAGGTAGCGCCTCAGCCGGAACACAGCGTATTCACATTCAACGCTATTAGACTGCCTGTACTGAAAACTGGACCTTTTAGACGAGTAATTTTGTACTCTAAGGTAGGTGACAAAAACCGGTAGCACTGCTTACAAAATGCAGCTGATGACATCTGCTCGAGGTATGCTAACCTCGTCGACCCCGCGCTCCAACTTAAGATTTACAATCGAGTGGAATCTCTGGTTGACCTACAGCTCAGTGAAGCACAGTTACGAAACCGTCCGGATCATGTTTGGTTTGTAAAGACTAAATCGATGACTACAGTGATGAAACTGAAGCTTGTGATGCGTTGACGGTGAAAGTAACGGAGTACGGTTTGGAATTTTACTGCACATCAGTCGAACACCTAGTGGCAATCCACTTAGATCTTCATCTTTGACAGTGACGTCAAGCCGACGGTTTATTCACCAAGCTAAGAGTATATTGTTCACAATCGTGAAAATCAACGTTTCAGAACGAATTCAGCCTTTGCATTTCAGATCGGTTTATATCGGTTCACTGATCAACTTAGTTGAATCTATCATACGACGTCTAGATTTCACAGACAACTTGCTGGAAACAAAGTTTTCAACACGCGAAAATTCTGGTTGGTCGCGACCAAAAAAACCGGCGCTCAACACAGGATTAACTAAATCACAACCAAGTCTGGCGTTGCGGCCAGCCACTGATAACCGAAATAGCGTAAGAGCCAGGCGTGCCACCAAACCGAATGAATGGGTCGTGTTTAGCTCACTTTTATGCGCAATAATAGCAAGTGAATCATTTGTGGTGCGAAAGCAAATAAGACTGTAGTAGTGAACTGCACATGTACATATTATATATATATAGACAGATATTTAAATGTGGGGATGACGGTTGGTGTAAGACAGGTTAAAGATTCATGTATAGTACGATTGGACAGTGATCGCTTCCAAGGATGCCACAACGAATTTCATGGTCGCAGACATGGTCCATTAAACGCTTCGAAACCAGAAAGTAATCCAAACGCCTGGTCAAAAGAAGGCAAAATGGACATGCTGTACTACAAATGAGAATTCGGAGTTTGTGAATCAATTTACTGTTTATAAAAACAGGTTCGTGTCGGAATGGAAAATTAAATTTTTGAAACAGCTGGTAGGACCAGCCTGTAAGCCGTATTGGTCGTTCCTGGTGTGACCAAATAATCTCAACTGATCGCCCAGTCGCAGTTACTCGTGAATGTTTATTCTAATGGCCTCTAAATAAACCACACCAATCACTTCGTACATTTCAATTGGCTGTGGTTACTCAGCTACACTGAAGTCGGATGTAAATGCTTGGTCCCTAATGGATATTAACGCATTGCGATAGTGACTGTTTGCGGCGCCTTGATATTTAACATGGTGAAAGTTTATATTTGATTTGAAACAACCATTTCTCGTTGCAAATTTGAACAGGGCAGACAAAAGACTGAAATGACACGATTTATGCTCGAACAGATTTCGCTGCAAACGAGTTAAAATGTGCAGAACTCAAAGTGCAAAACCAACTCGATTGCTACCATGGTAGCATCAAGGTCGTAAACAGTTCCTTTTGTACGCGCAAAACGGGGTGATGGTGTCTGATCGCAATGGCCTCGGCATACTGTAGCAAACGTTTGTTTCGACTCGAGGACAGGACACGAAATGACCCAAGTGAGTCAATCACATGTTTCGTCATCGAGTGATGGCTGGCAACCGATGACGCTGGCTCCTTCCAGATGTTCGCTGTCAGCTTGCCTGGTTGTGCGACCGTTTGTTCATCCCATTTCGTTAAGTGTTCAGCAACCCTGGTTTTAAGCTGGCGCTCAGTTCTGCCAACAGGATGCTCCACATCCATATTTGTATTCATAGATTACGTTTGATTTGGCGAGCCGAGGTGTCGGTAGCTTAACCGGGGGTGTGGGAATTCGGACTGCTCTGTACACGATCACTGGCTTCGCGGCAAAGACAATGCAGGCAACAGCTGCCCTTGAGCGTTGTTCAATTATTCGATGCAGATTATCTCCCTTGAACGGCAGTTATAAAACTACTCCTTTTGGGGACTGTGGGCTGGTAATTATTTTTGCACTGTCCATGTTGAATTTTCTTATGAATCCCCTCGGATAGCCGTTGTTCAATAGTCTGCTCTATCTGACGGAGTTCATCATCCAAGGTGCCACTAGTGTAATGAGGACGGCCGGTCGCACCATACTTATTACACCACTATTCAGTAGCAGCATGGATCGAAATGATCGCGGGATAAATACGGGAAGGATCATTAGTGGGTAGCATCACGTACAATGGCTTTCGCCACATGACGGAACTGAGACATGGTGTCCAAAGCGACTGGAGCGTCCTCGGACGAGTGTGGCGTGCAAATGAGTCTCTGTTCGTAGTTGAGACATAAGTCGTGTGTTGGTTTCCCCCAAATAAACTCCTGTGCCACCCGCCTTCTGGGTTCACGACACTAGTACTAAGCTGTTTGGCCCGGTCAAATAGCGTTCTTATGAATCCTGTTTTATACGCTACTGGAACAAAGCTGCCACAGTGTAGGTACTGACCGGTCCACGTATTCTTTCGATGTGTAGCAAGTTGAATTGATCCATCCATTCTTTTAATCATACTGATATCCGGATACGGCAATCGGCCATTAGTCTCTCTCTATAAAGTGTAACGAATGGTTGGATATAAACAGTTCATTTGGTCTAGCAAATCTGTTGCACACGTCTGATCATTTGTGAACTGTCTGTGACGTTGATGCTGTCATGGTAGCAACCGAATTGATTTTGAATTTTGATCTCTTGTGATTGTTTTGGAATTTTGTGCGTTTTAACTTGTCTGCAGTGCATACCAGCAGAAATGCAGCGAAATCTGCTCGAGCATAAATCGTGTCATTTCAGTCTTTTGTCTGCACGATTCGAATATTTCAATGGATTGTTTGAACAAAACCATGCTGTGTGTAATCTTTCACCAAGGTACCACTGTCCGCAACCGCGGCGAACCTAATACTGCTAAGCAACCTAGCAAAGCTTTCAACAATTCCGTTCCAGTGAGAAAATGTAAATCATGTAACGCAACATTTCGTGCATTCTCACTACACATGGACAACCTAACCAGTTTTAAATACCTAGACAAAGATCTACGGAGCTTCGAGAGTTAGATAAACAAAGGTGATGAAGACCGGGATTGACAAGGTGTTTTGAGTTTTGGGCGACGCCCAAATTTTTTTGCTGGACAGATGATGCCCAGAAAATGACGACAGATCGTGCGTAAACCAGAAAAACTGAATGATTCAAAAGAAATTAAACCCATTTCAGTCTGATGCATTCTAACCTAGGGAGAAAATGGTTGACTGCCTTCTGCTTTCGAACATTCCAATCGTCCGGAAACCAGGTAGCACGGTAGGAAATGTACACAGAGAAAGTCCACTTCGATAGGATGGTACATGCACACCGAAGGAAAGAGAAAGCTTATGAAATAAGCCATTTTGAACAGCCATACCTGAGGTATGGCTATCCACTGGAATTAAGCATATTAATGGAAGCGCACAAGGTTAACGGGTACCCCTCAAACTTTGATCATACATATAGCAGCGTTAGCTCCCAAAAGATAACAAAGGAAAATGGTGTTTGATGGTCAACGATGACAAACATACGTCCAGCAGCCACATAATCGAGAAACTGAAACGTTACTTGATTATATGTGGCGTAGCGGAACACAGCACTACAAGTGTACCCAACCGCTCAGCGACTGTCATCCTCCACTGTCTGCACAACTGGTCGTGTAGCTGCGATATTGATCACATAGGCAGGACAGATGGACGAGCAGTTGCTCGTGCCAGAGAGTAGGTTCCAAAGCTAATGAAAATAAAAATCGAAGCGCTAGACGCTTCTATGGAGACTGACAGGCGATACTTTCATCCACAGCGAAATCTTACTCGAAAATAACAGTGAACGTTTATACTACATTGTTTTTTCGGAAAAATCGGATACCCAAGCTCTAATTCGATGAAACGTCTATTATCAGACACCTCAATCCCCGCGTTCAAAAACAAGTTTATTCTGGAGCTCCGTTCATCTTTACAGTCGTTGCTGCCATGTTTCTTCCATCTTTGATCGCCCGTTTTAATAATCCGGTTGCGTCCACCAGTCTGATCTCACGAGACATGATTGCCGGCCTATGGGTCCGTTTCGATGGACAAAATTAGTTACATGTCCACGTGCAACCTGAGTTTCTCCGATGAGATTTACGCCCCTTCATTAATCTGTTCAATTTCGTTGAGGGAGCAAACTGATTTGAAAATCTCATTCCAGCTAGATTTCAAGAAGAAAACGCAGGTATCCCTTGGATTTGAGACGGTGAACCAATAGACGTAGGAAACTTGCCAAACCCATCCAAATCGGCCCTCTGAAGCAGCCCTGTGATTGAACCCAACAGCTTTCAGTGAGGTGTTAGGGAACCCCGTTTATCCCATTTAAAAAACCCTCCAGTGATAAAGTAATTTTATCTGGTAAGATTGAATAGAAATCTTCAGACCAGCTCAGAGGTAACCTTCGCCAGCTCACTTACACAAATGATTGTACTATTGGCTGACCTCTACCGTCAGTGTGTCCTGGAGAACGCGCTGACGGCATCACGTTCTGGAGCGAATGAATTGCTATGGAGGAGTCCAAAAAGTGCACGTCTTAGTTCAGATACGGAGGTGCTGTTTAGCACCCGCCGTATAGTATTTATGAAGACAGTGTGCTCTAGATTACTTCCTGATATGTTGAGAATTAGTGAGGATGTTATCCGTTTTTTCCGCCTCGATAAAACACTTCGTCTTCTTCGCTCCGCCTGCACAATGTTCTTTTGTCTTTCCACATAGTGTGCAACAGTGTCTACGGACCCTTGAAGTTTTCACAGGTTGTATACTTAACTGCACTTACCGAAACACCTAAATCCTCCCGTTTCTAAATTGGGCACCTTCGTCCTTTCACAGCATGGCGTGAACGGAACGGATGCGCAATGAATTGATGGTCACTGTGGGCTTGATTAAGCAGCCTAGCAAATTCTACGTCCACTGAAGTAGCGACGTAGATCCATTTCTTAAGGCACGTAACGTTTATTTGGCCAGCTGAGGTTGGAACAGTGTATCAGCCAACAGGTAAACGGCAATCTGAATTTGCGGTTATGGCTCATACTTTTAGGCAGACGTCGACTTTTACAAAAGCCATCCAAGCAATATTTTGAACGCAAGCGCACTGGTGTTTAAGCAGAACGTAAACTTCCTGCCTTCAGATAGGCAAACGCTAAACTTTTTCTGAAGGATAACGTGCCAAGTCCCGCTAGTCGCTCTGAGATCAAGCCAGAAGGCGAGTAGTAGTGCTCGTCTTAATGCAATCCAAAAAGGAGACATCAAGACAAAAAATATCCCGGTCCATATAGCGATCATGATGGCCTACACATATTCTAGGATCAGGAGATTGAAGAGCGGGCACCATGAATGGCAACCAGTCTCCGAATAACTGAGTGCGGTGGTTTAAAATTCAAGCAGGTAGGAAAAGTAGTTACGATTACCACGATGATCATCCGAGAGTTCCCCTTTTTGGCTAAAAAGGCTGATCATGGAAAAAACGTTTCTGAAGGAAAAGTGCGGTTCTTTAAGCGCCTTTAAATTTCCCCTGCGAGAAAGCACTTTCCGGAAATCCCGCACTATATGCCAAGAAATCTTGGCTTTTATTTGTGGTAATTTGGAGGTCCGCCATTTCGTTTGAATTTCAAATTTGGCGTTTACAGCGGATAGGTCCATCGAACAACTCAGCCTGAAAACCTGTAAACACGACTATGTATAAGTGTTTTGCCTTCAGGCTGTGCAGCAAATAAAGTGTCTGATGGTCTTGTCTGTCCTTACTGGCTGGAGAGTCTAAGTTGCGATAGTTGCGCTCGTTTTTCCCAGCACACTGTAATGTCATGCGTTCTGGTCGTGGTTGTGATATTGCTCGTGGTCTTCGGGTTCGCTGTTGCCTTTTTCTCTCAGGAGTCGACAATTTCCACCTAGTTCGCACGTACGACTGGCTTACTGATCAATCAAAAATCAAAAGAATTTGCATCTACTGAAACAGATACTCTACTTACCAACCGGTATTTTTAGGCCGGGCACCCTGACGATAGTTCCAAAATGTGTAAGCTTTATCTCGGGAAGGATACAGGGTACGATATGTATCCACCAAGTTCACTTCAGCTAAAAGTTGAGTAAAATCCGAACGTTCCTCGTCGGTGAACCCGGCACTTTTTCTGTTCGAGGCTGGGTTTGCCAAATCTACGAAAATGCAAAAGCAGCCTCCGTTAGGTTTTAGTGGATAAATCACTGTATACTCATTCGTAAAAATCCTAATAGCACCGACCGACCTTCAAAGCGAATGGGAGCCAAAACATCTGACAGTCGTCACCTATTAACAAATTAGACTTGCGCGAAGCACTGTGCAATCAAATAGCCCAACAGATTATTACGTCTAGTCCTGAGTCTCATTGTCCGGAACGTTGTTACAACATGACGGTACGTGTAGCTTCCAGTAACGGGCGACTGTTTTGAAATCACCAGCATTAGGTAGTTCCAGGAATTCGGTAGCCCTTAAAACATTCTGGTATATAATAACAGCCTTGCCACGTTGATCTTGAGAACGAGGGTGGCCTGGATTTCGGTTCCTTTAGGTTCAACGATGTGAGACAGATATTACGTCTCTGAAAAATGACCTTTGTAAATTACGAAAAGCATCTTTGGAGGATTGCGCAGTAGTCCGGCGTGTTGAGGAGATGAGCTTTTGCGTGCATTTTGAAAAAGGTTAGGAGAATTGTTCCTGCTGCGGCGATTTCCTTCTCTTAGCGAAGACAAGCCACCAAATCCACATTGGGACCGTTAAAAATGAACATATTACGTACAGCCTTTAGAAATGGTTCCAGATGAACCAGAGGTACTCACTGGATTTCGAACATTAGGGAAGTCATTAACAGACTTAAGGTGGTTATCTCGGTAGGTAACATTGGTGGAACCCACTGACAATGATGACTGGGCTTCGGTTGCATAAAGTTTAGTGATACACATAGTGTTTTAATGAGTATTCGGCTCCGATAAATGAACAGTTGCAGGAAGGCAACCGAAAAGGCTGTTAGCACGTGAAATGTCGACACAGTGGGGCTTACTAAGTACAACTCTATCAAATTGCCAGCGGTATACAAGTCCGCAAAAATGAACGAACAGCACACAGAAATCCTTAGCAAATCCGATTATGTTTGTTGTTCCGAGAGTGAATTTGACGTTACATCTAATCTACTAAACGAGTCTCAAACAATCAATAAACAGCCCGAATATCACATAATTTAGGCAAAACGTTGCGTGAAGACCGAGTTAACCATTTGGAGATCGAACGATGTGGGGCAAGCTTCTTTGTATTGGAGTGGCCCAGCGGATGTTTACTTGACGGGCATTCGTGTCTAGCATCGGTTAG
Organism: Paragonimus westermani; assembly: GCA_008508345.1. Lineage (NCBI taxonomy): Eukaryota > Metazoa > Platyhelminthes > Trematoda > Plagiorchiida > Troglotrematidae > Paragonimus > Paragonimus westermani. Next base: position 150,958 of record QNGE01001243.1, on the reverse strand, counting down.
GTCGTGGTGGGTCTGTACGAGAAAATGGTGCTTAATATGACAAACACTAATCACTTCAATCGTTAACAGTTCTAACTTTGGTTTGTACCGAAGGGATCGTGAATAGTTTCCGTCAGAAAATGACACCGTCTCAAAGCACAAGCAGCTGAGGCACAATCAAGCCTCAATTTTTCTTCCCGAAGGCGGTTTTCGACCGGGTTGACCTCTTCAACCATAACTGTTTGGTTCGTACTACAAGCAGGGCCAGCAATTATAAGCAACTGTCTCCGGAATTCACTACGTTATGCAGCACTCATCAAGATCCTCCGGTCTGCACTTTTTGTTTATCCCTATCGCATACAACATTCTTAAAAGCGTGCTCACAGAATCTAGGGAACTTCTATTGCGAAAAAATACTCGTTGGATGATAAAACTACTCACTGTACTCCACTCAGAGCATATACATCGAAACCGGATAACATCTGTGTAACGTGATCAGTACGGGATGTGTTTCGCATTGTTAAAGCGTAAAATATTACAATCACAGGTTCAACAAAACGACTTTCAAATAACCTGCCTAAGAATCTACATGAATATTCTCACCCAACCAACACCAACGTATCAGGTTCAAAAACCCCTCGTGAACACAGTCGCCATCTTCATTCATCCTCACCAAGTGACGTTTGTGAGGCGCGGAGCCACCGAATAAAACAAACATACACTACTTCTACTAAGACATGAAACATTCGCGATCTGAATGGTAACAGGCTTGTAGCTTTGGGTGGTCACTGTTTCCGCTAGGTAACCGAAAGCAGCGAGCAATGGATGAATCACAGCGCAAAAATGTAGTGTATAAATGCTGTACGGTATAACGGCAATGTCTACAATGTTGAGCATCGCAAAATGAGCTGAAAAATGGTATAAAAAACTCACGGAAAAACAGGGTTCTTAAGCACCGCATTCATATTAGTAAACGTTATCTGAGTTGACAACGTGTCACAATCAGGCGTGGCCACAAGTCGCCCACGTGGACCTCCGAAAAAGTCTTAACCACCTTCTCAATTACCCAAATGTGCAACGCTAAGTTAGCAGTAATTCGATGAATTGGTGAGAGAAGCAAATGCATCACAAAACAATCGACCGTGCTGTTTACAATGAAACAGTACTAGTTTCTGACACCTTGCATCCACATTTCTTTCAGCAGCGCCATTCAAGATGGTCAAGGGAATTTCACTCCCCTCTCTGTTTTTTCTCAAATTACGCCATAGCTTTTCCAGTTTAAGGTGTCTCGACATCACTTTCCCGTGACAAATGAAGACACCTCAATGGGATTCTCTGAGTTTCAACAGCGAACTGGGTCACATGGTTAATTAGCCCATGGATAGGCTGACAAATACAAGGATTGGCTGGATCCTATTGGATGGGAGGACAAAGATCCACTAGTACGCCTGGACCCGATTACTGAGCTGGTGGGATGTAGGTTAACGAGTACGCGGTGAGCACTGAGGAGATGAATATGCTGATATGACGCAGAACTGACACGGACAACACTTCTGGTAAACCGGTCGTCTATCTGAGGGAAAATGAGCGACCCATTCAGATTGGCAAAGGCTTCCATCCTCGTCGTCGTCCGAATGGTCGGATAGGTCGGACAATCCCTGTCTGAGGTGCTAGAGCGGCAGTCGATCGGTGCGCAAACGTATCGACGTTTCATCTCGCGACAATTATCTGATCGGTGACGTGAACATCACTACCGCTCGCTGTTGATAGAACCAGATCTTTTTCATTTGCTGAACAACGGAGATAGAGGGTAGGTTTAAGATTGAATCTGTTTCCCTGAAGTAATTGAACCTGAGTTTACGAAAAACCTGCATTAAATTCAAAGGCAATGTCCGGAGAACAGCAAACCTTGAACGTAACTGGTGCAAAGGATGAACGCCGGGCTGAAACACCCAGAGTAACACTGGTGCTGACCTGCATACAAAAGTCGGATTCCAAAGAGCTTGTCCAAGAAATAGGCTTTCTGACCGGACCGAGTTAGGGGACAGTCTCAACATACCGCTATAACAACATCCACATTAGCAAGCACGGGTTGTGTGTGCAGTTTACGTTGAGTTGGTCAGCTCCATCGTCTCTGTGTATTGGTCACCACGGTCCACGATCAATGATACCTGGTTGCTGGTACGTCTCTATAGCCGTTTCAGTGCTTGAGAGGCAACGACGGGCTAGGAACCAGCACGCATCGATGAGTGCAAATGGACAACGATATTTCCATAACGGACTGTGCTATCACGATAACTTTTCCACTAAACGGTGGGCACTGAAAAGTTGCGTTCACGAACGACACGGATTTGCAGCCTACTAAGAGAGCGATAGAGAACCAATAATTTTCCGATGGAATCTTAAGCATGTCAAGCTGTACTTTTAAATTTGCCGCGCCTATTGTGTACTCTGACGTGACGTCTTACAACCGTGCTACCAAAACAGTCAGCGTCGATTGGTATATCTCAGTTTAGTGGTCTTGTTATTGAGTCATATCATTCCACTTCTTACCAATCTTATTTGGTCATCTTATCTACATATGGGTGCCATAAGTAAGGCAACCTGCTGCACAATTAAGGTTGGGGTGGGCAGCCCGCTCAAAAATGACGCCCAGCTTAAGGTTTTGCTCTCTGGTAATCTGAATTGCCGAAAAGTACCCTGAGCAAATTGGATTGAGCTAAATAGCATTTTGGGATCCACTATTGGACTGCCACTATGAGGACAACGTGCTCTTTCGGAGGAAACAACTTCCGATGCTGGGACATTTTTTGTACTCTCTGGATGAACCATACGTAGCATGTAGACATTAATGGAGGCCATTAGGTAGAACTGGCTATAACCTCTTAGTGTATGCTTCTTATTGCCGTTTACAGCAATATGCGGGACCAATTCGTACTTGCCGCATAAATACTCGGTCTTCATTCTCAACAGCTTCTTTTAGGTGTGATTAATGACAGTCAAAAACAGGGATGAAACACCCAGTGTAACAGACTGATCGTGGTCTCCAAGCCTGGGTGAATAGTGTCCAGAGTAGGTGGCAAATGAGTGCATGCCCATCCTAGGTTTAGACTGTCCGGACGTGATTCAGGCGAGACAAACCGCTTCATGTAAGTGGCGCATGCCTCCGATAACAGCAGAGAACTAACCACAGTCTACTGTATTTCGGTGTTTTGGCTGGCTGGGATAAGGGTCGACACAGGGAGTGATTTGCTAAATATGAAAAATGTGAATCCGGTAGTCCAGCATGAAACAAGCAAACGATTCCCAACAGAAGCCCGCCGCTGGATACACAACATTTATCCGTTTTGTTTCGTCAATATTTTTTTTCAGAAATGTTTGCTGAAGAATCGAACCAACCACCAGTTGCATCTGAGTTAAACTGTCCCCCCCATTGTTCTGTTTGTTTCATAAAGGTTTTTGTGGACTACCTTACGCGTCTCATACATTTACAGGTCGTCACTGTCCCAAATGTCTTTCAACTCCGTCTCAAGAACGCATAATTCGTTCATCCTTCTCTTATGTAAACCACCATCGTGGTCAACTCAACAAGCATTTACGCACTCAGCCTGAATGTAGAAACTCATTTTCCTTTGCGCCCCTGTGCCGATCACCGAAGCAATCAGTGGTGAATGTCAGTCATTCATCAAGCTGTCGTCTGTCATTTGGTCTCACATGTAACGCCACTGGTTTATTCCACTGTTCGCGATATTTGGACCACCTTAGTAATGGCATGCGAGGGGATAAATGGCTAGTTGATGGGTAAACTCACACCAAATACGTAGTCTATCTATTTTTTAACGCCAAGTAAACAAAACGCTTTACTTCCTCTACTTAGTGAATTTGCGGCTTTTTGAGTACTGTAGCGATCCTACTTAGAGCCCCGACTGTCATTTGTACCCTTTGTGCTTTATATCTTAGTATATGCGTAAACATTTGCTTGAACGAGTAAGAATATCGACAGACACCCCGCGTACCCGGACGTACAAATCACGCCGCACGCTCGCTTACCGTCCTCTTGTATTGTTGCGTAGTGTTGGTCGCCTGCTTGCACGTCGAGTTCGCGCATCGGCGATATACCTCCGCCTACTCATTGATATTCTCAGCCGGTTATGTCGGTTCGCCCGATGCTAAATTACTCAATTCTTCAGTAACTGGTGGGCAATCAACCACGTGTATTTAGGTTTTCAATTAATGGTAGCACTTATGAACCCCGATCAAAGTCCGCATCAAGTGAGGAAAAATCCACCGATTTGCTTTCGTATTAACGGTTTAAGCATCCTGTGAATGTCAACCCTTAAGCCAACGAGGCTCAATGTGACAGTTTGGCATATGTCGATAATTGATTAACGATGTCTTCTGAAAGACCGAACTAACCAACAGTCGCAGTCGGTTTGAGCCTTTATCGCATCGGTTCCCCTATTGATCCGGTCCATGGACGGTTTTGTAAATGGCCCCAAGTGCCTAGCACGTAAAGGATGTCACTGTCCCAAATGACGTCGAAATCTGCTACTGAGGACTACACCACAGTAAACCGCAAAACCAACGTACTACGAATATGATACCGCCACATATTTAACGTTCAAAATCAAAGCGAGCGACGACAGCTTTGTCGGTTATCCTCGCTGTGGAATATTTACAAATGGAACGACTGAACGTGTTTTGTCATGTGCCAACAGACTGCGACTACCACACTTTAGGCCTCTTCACGTGACTTCTCCGGGCACATCAACCGCTATTCACGTTGGCACAATATAGCGGAAGGATCACTTGTGCAACAGTTGGTACGTTCGGTGCCCACGTACACTCCATACACAATCTGATTCAGTGTCTGGGAGATTGGTACCGTTCGCAGAAGACTTCCGCCGTCCACTGTGGATCATTGCGCAAGTTTTCGAGGTGCGTGTGGTAGATCAAACCGTCGCAGACTATCACGCAATTAATTGGTTCATGATCCGCCAGACCGTATAGCATAGTTCAGTCTGACACGTTGCTTTAGTGTAAGAGCCACCTGTCGCGACCGATACTGCTACCTTGGCGAGGTGATCGGGCTTGTGTACTGTTTTGATCCGAAGGGCTATGCCGACTAGGACTCCGGTCCTTCCAGGTATAACCTTGTCAGACAGGCAAAGGGAAGCAGTCAGACGAAAAGCAGTTACACTCATAGGATTGTATTTCGCACTACTGACCGCGTAGGAGTGCTTAGGTAGTGAGACACGATCCTATGGGCATACAACAGAACTATTTTTCATAGTTGTGGCACTGCTGTCTTCCGTATCAGGAAGAAGGGCGTTGGAAAAGGTACCCTCAAACTAAGAGCACTGCAATCGACCAACGGTTGACCATGACCGTCAGCGTATTATCCAATACGGTCGAAAAACATCAAATATATCTCAAAAGCCCGATGTGGCTTCGAGTACATCCGCTGCGCGCAGCAGTGTTCAGAATCAGACATTATTGTCTTATTCACTGCGCAAGTCCCTCACTGCCAAGTGAGTCAGACTCTTGAGTCATTGGCTCCGGGTAGGGTCCCCCAAGAAAACTCTATACCCTGTTGACTTGCGGGTCAGACTTTTGAGTCAGAGTCTCGGGGTGAGTTCCCTCAAGTAAACCCCCTTCCGGGACATAAACGACCGGGAAGTATCCGAAGTTATCGTTCTCTCGACAGTCACATTACTAATCGATCAGGTGATAAGTGTTTTCTGAGGCCAAGACAACTGGTAAACATTGGCGCCTTCAATGTCCGCACACTCCGACAAATCGGTCAGCAAGCTGCTCTGGCAAGTACTCCTCAAGTCTGGAGCTTGATGTGTCCTGTGTGTCGGAGAGGCGAATCTACGATTCTAGCACAGACATCCGTTTGAGCTCACCTCAAGATAACTGTTGATCCAAGCGCTTCTGTCTCAGGGTTTCCGGTGACGCCAAAGTTGAATCTCACGGTCGAGCTGGAGTGGGAATCGCACTGAGTTCCCGTGCAGAGCAATGTTTGCTCGACTGGATCCCAGTGAACAGTCGCTTGTGCGCTGTCAGACTCAATACGTCGGTAAAAGTCTGTCGACGCAAATCAGAAAGACGTTATGTATTCATTATATCGGCGTACGCTCCGATGGACAGCTGTTCGGATACTACCAAGAATGCGTTCTATGACGCCCTCGTTGACCTTCTGAGCCAGTCTAAACACTCAGACATCAACATACTAGCGGGCGATTTTAATGCTCAGCTTAGTCGTCTTTCTCCGGATGAGAAGCGGCTAGGAGGTATGTTTGGTGTCCGGGCACAACG
>QNGE01001243.1:131326-143659 GCA_008508345.1 Paragonimus westermani | reverse complement strand
ACATTCTGGAGGGTGCGCTTCGTGAATCCAGTGGGCTTGGTGTTGAGCTTCTTATTGACGCTAGATTGACCGACCTGGAGTACGCGGACGACATTGTCTTACTTAGCCCCTCTGCCGAAGACATGCAGATCATGCTGAACAAGGTGAGTGACCGGGTTGGTTTGTATGGAATGCGCTTTGCACCTTCAGAGTGCAAAGTGCTGCTTCAAGACTGGGGCATTTCCACCCCCTAGTAATCGGGTCCAGGCGTAATGGTGGATCTTTGTCCTCCCATCCAGTAGGATCCAACCAATCCTTGTATTTGTCAGCCTATCTATGGGCTAATTAGCCATGCCACCCCGTTCGCTGTTGACACTCAGAGAATCCCCTTGGGGCATCTTAATCTGACACCGGGAAGTTATGTCGAGACATCGTATGCTGGTAAATCTATAGGCTGTGCAGGGCGTACACATACTTCGGAGCTAATGGTTCATGGTAGAAAAGCTGAATTCTGAGTCCCAATTTCAGGTATATTTTGTAGTCATGAAAAACAACTGCACCACGCTGACGTAATGCAAACCTTTCAAATGACAATCACCATAAGCAGTAAATGGCATGAGACATGAAATAGGGAGTAAAAGTAAACCTACCAATTTCCTCGTGTGCTACATTTAAATCTCCACCTACTATCAAGGGTTTAATGGCATCCAACTTCTTCAGATAGCTGATAAAATCCGGATCCCACTGGTTGTGGCGATAAGGTAATCGTTTTAACCCCTGGCCGGAGTTGGGGACGTCTAAAGTAAATTTCTGTACAGAGGAATATCAATACTCACATGCGATAACATAGTAAAACTTCTCATATTCAGCAGTGATAACCCTTCCCTCAGTATCATGTACGGAATCTCCGATCCCGTAAGTCATGTTCAGAGGAACCAATTTGGAATATAAGCCTGTCCCCGCGTAACCCTCCTTATCAGCCGAACTCCAAAAAGCTTCATATCCGGAACACTTGGCATCAGCTGGAACCTTTTTAATTGAACATTTTGTTTCTTGAATTCCAAGAACGTCAGGTGATTCTTCGGTGAGATAACTTAATCCACCAGCCTTTAACCAAGCCCGTAGGCCGTTGACATTCCAGGAGCACAGCTTGAAATTCCACTTTGCGATAGTAGGAGATATCATAGACGGAACGCAACCTGGGTAATTTTGACACCAAGGAAACATAGACTTCTGGAAAACTCGCAAAAGTAACAAAAGCTCTTACAAAACAGTCAGCGTGGGCAACCGAGGTTTTCCATTCAGTCGTACTGCTCTCACTAGAAGTGCCTCGTGAGCGTTTCGGTTTCGTCAGCTTTTTCATTTCAATGTTTGACTGCCTTTTCACCATTGTTGATAACTTCCGTAGATTTTGTTTGGCAAGACTTTCAGAAATTAGTCTGTTGTTGAGATTATAATACTTGCAAATCTGGAATTTGCACCAATAAAATTGATATTACTGCACTTTTTGACAAAAGTGCTTTACGTGTCACACCACAAAGAAAAATAGGCAAAAAAGTAAACGAGCTAAAAGCTATGGAAAGTCTATCTGAATGCGAACACTGCGATCAAATGTGAGTGATGGTCAACTTGAAACTAAACCAAATCCCCGACTACTCATCAGTAATTACTTAATACACTGATAGTTTATTAATAATCAAGTACCAGTGTATCAATGCGGGGATTCTAAACTGCAGATATGAATTGCAAAACCCACTTCTCGGTGGGAAAGTAAAGTACTCTTAGCCGCCTGAACTGAACTTAGTAATAAGACATTTGTCGCAGCAACACCGATGACATTGTCCACCATTATGTTCCAAGAAATCTACAAGCAGACATCCAACCACCTATAGGTGCAAGTTCGCGACAAGTATCCACTTGGTTACCAAGTTACATTCCGTAGTGGCGACAACATGTCACACAGCTGCTTTATTGTAGGATATCACCTGAAGTCATTTAACGAGAATGGTAATTCTGTTGGGATCACTGCTTCATTCCACCAGTACGTGATGTTGTACTTGATGTGTGACAAAGTTTGTGCGAATGTCCAAAGTCATAAACGTCAGTGATCGAAAGTGCAAACAAAATCTAACTCCGACAGCGTCAAGGTACTCTTCACCGAACACAACTGTATTTAAAGAATGTGAAGGAAATCAACAGCGCGAGGTTTGAAATAACATCACATCGATTGACTTCAATCGGGTTAGTGGTTCGTAGGGATACCGAGAAAGTACGACAAAGGCAAACACCGGCAGTAGTTCCTTGTTGACTAGCAACTAACCCTATTATGGATACCTTTCGATAACATGAGTGCGATGTGTGATTTGCATCAACAAACCTGAGCCCTACAAGGCGTGATCAAGAAAGATACATCTTCATCACCATTGACGTCCGCAGCGAAGCATTAGTGGTTGACAACAATTCTTAATCGCTGTGGAGGATATAACCGGGTGCAAAGAAACGCGTAACGACTGCAGCAACATGAAATTTCGAGAGCAAACATGTCGCATTACGTAAGTTGGTACGTAATCTTGGTGGTCGGTAACTTTTCATCATGTATATGTGAAATTTCGGAAATAGAGTGAATCCACAGTCCGAGGACATAGTGCATAAAACGAAAAATACACGTAAACTTGATGAGTTTATGAAAGGTGAAAATCACAGAGGAACCCACTAACTTCACGACTCTAGGAAAGAAAACTGTACAATGAACCTGCGAACGATAACGTTACTTGTCGCTGATATCAAGAAAGAAGTTAAAATAAATCGGAGCACAATCGGATGGCTACAATGAGCGTTTAACGTAGTATCGGTGGTAGAAAACACGAGGAGGGCACTCCAGTGGTGAGAGGCGGAAAGAAAGAAAGGGGGCATAACAGACTACAACCAGTTTGTCGGAGCACATTCTACAATCACGTCTGCTTCAAAGCTAAACAGGAAGAGGGCTGAACAACTTTGTTACCCCCCCTCCCCCGGCCGGAGATGTTAAAGGTCGGCGATACGCCGCTCTAACCCTGCCCGAGGTCTGATAGTAAATTTGCTTCAGGATGTTCACATACTTTTCAGGCATACCGCTCCTCAGCAGACAATCCCAGGGTGCAGCTCTGTCAATCGAGTCAGAAGCCCTTCTGATGTCTTAAAAGATAACAGCTGTTGGCCTTTAATATGAATGGCAGAGTTCAATCATCTGGTGCAGTGTGAAGATGTGACCAATGTAGCTATGTCCTGGTTGAAATTCAGCTTGCTCTTCGCTTGATCTACGAAGTACAATAGCTGCGAGCAACCAGCAACCAGACTGGTCCCTGTGTCTTGCACATGAAGTGCGTGAGCCCTTTTTGAAAATGGGGATGTTGTTAGCCAAACCACAGTCATTTGCAACAACTTCACTGCTCCGGAATTTCTGAAGCACAGCCGTCAGCTCTTCAACTAAGGCCGGACCTCCATCTAAGAAGGGCAGGAGAAAGTTCGTCCCGGTCGAGTGCTGCGTGACGTTTCAGAAATCTGATCCTGAGAGAAAATTCTTGTTGCAAACCCTAGAAATAGTGTGCTGGTTCCTCCACGGTATAGTGGTGCACTTACTGGAAACCGAGTTCTCCTCCTAGTAATACAGAAAAATGAAAACCTTAGCCCTGAGAATAATGGGACTGCTCCAGTTAAGTGCTCTTAAGATAAGCCAAAAGGCAAGTTAAAAAAACTTCGCTCCGCTCCAAAAACACATGTCAAGGATGGAATTACAAACATTCGCGAGCCAGAAGATCGAAGGACAGTTACCAAAAGAAGTAAAGTTCGGCAAACCACCAACGAGTACAACGGAATAAGCGTCAAGCAGGCAAGGAAAAAATGAACGCTGTCCCTTGGTTGTTCTGGACATTTCTGCTTATTCTGACTGGGTAAAATGGTTTTCTCAAGTTAGGAGGCGGTTCTGGACGGAAAAGTGAAGTCCATGACACTTCTGTTTCCGCGGGAGGAGGAACGTTCACAGACAGAGCCCGAAGGTGTAGGCATGGACGCGGGTTGCCAATCGAGCTGCTGTTAGAAGCGCTCAGTCTAGCGTCCTAAGCGTCGTTGCAGGTTCATAATGGGCTTCGCAGATTACCTCGCCCACAACTGACTTTCTGCTGTGCGTTGCTCGGATGAAATGGAGGAGCTTCCGAGTTCCCTGTAGCGGCGGCTTGTTTTACCTCGGTAGTGCGTTGTGTCCACCAAGCCTCGGGATCCTCTCGCAGTTGTTTCCGAAGCTCCAGGCGAGTAACCTTGCAGACCAAGTTGTATTCATTGCTGGATGGAATATTCCGGTGAGCGTCGAGATGTTCCAGTGATCGCACGGACAACGAGGGGTTGGCAGCTGAACAAGTAGCAGTACTACACGAGGCAGTATCACACTTGTACGTTCATCATCATCACCATCATCAAAGACAACTAGACATCACTAGTTGACACTCATGCTTAACTGCCACACAACCACAAGGGAAAAAAATTAACCTTGTATGAGGGGGAATAAAAAAGGAAGGGGAACGGAAAGGGACTTGACTACCACACACAACTAAGTCTATATTCAAACATTCAGCAAGAAGGTGTGTTGTAGCTCTTGAGTCAGCACGCTGGTCCGTCCACGGTATAATAAGACGATAGACAGGAAATCGGGTTCTCCACTTTGATATAATTAACACGGCAAATCTTGGTCCCGAAAATACGCGGCGGTCCCCGTTAATTGGCCCAAGACAAACCAGAAGACGGGTGAAAAAAAAACAACTTTGTTCGGCTCCGGAAACGTGTGCGACAAGGAGAAAAATTGCATGGTATTATAGAGTGCATAGTGATCTACCAACATTCTCGAACCAGAAAACCGAAGGACAGACATCAAAAAAAGTAGTTAGGGTCACTAAGCCACCAATGAGCGTAGCGGAATAAAGGCCAGACAGGTAAAAAAAACTAGTAGTGGACACCTCTCGAATGTTCACAACATTTCCGCTTATTATGATTGGATAGGATCGTCTTCTCGAGGAAGGAGACGGTTTTGGGCAGAAAAAATAGGTTCCTCTAACAAGGTGCTCGTACCTTGCGAATAAACAACCGGGCCGTAAGTGGAAGTAAGGTAGGATAACAAAAATAGCTTCCTTACGGCTTCAACTGCCCCGAGTCAGTAAGTAAACTCAGTTAACAGAAAACCCGGCTAAACAACGACGACATTCACACCACCCAACCCGATCAGCTGTCATCGCACCTAAAATCTAAAGCCACCGACTCTGAGATTCGCGAGGACTCTAGCCCGGGAGACGAACCCAATATACAGTGGCCAACCCCTTCGCGAACAACTTTATTTTCCCACGCCACGTAATCATCCGTCCACCTCAAACCTTGCGCCAAATGGTCGCAGCGTCGGCAAAGTGCTCGGTGTGGCAGACGACTACCTGGCATCATTAGTGCACGACGTGACCATCTAACTCGATGAAAACGTAAGAAGCCAACAAAAGAACTCGCTTGACAATCATCGCGAAACACCCACTTCCTAACCTCTGCGTTGCTTACGTGCTGGTGCTACTCGGTACGAACGGTCGAAGGCAAACACCGGTGGTAAAATACTTGAAGGCCGTACACGTCTCCTAACTCGAGCAGCCACGTTTGGCTGCCGTAACTAAATACAGCCCTTACCGTCGTCTTATATGTGCTACCTCTATGCATCGAAGAGACGTCTCTTTGTCGACATAAGTGCTCCCAGATTAGTGAATACCGCCTTAGCCTTAGAGATATGTGCTTCTGTTTCATACCCTCAACCTCCGCCGCCGCTGATGCAGCTTCCCACGTACACAAACCAGACAGAAACCTCAATAAATCCACTATCCCACAGCAAATCTATGTAACCACAGTAAACTTGCAGCAGCACTTTGCATTCTGAGACTGCAAATCACATTTCGAAGTTCTTAGCAGAACAAGAAATAGCACCTAGCGTTGTTTGTGCTGCTTGGAGAGTGTCAAACATCAACATCTTGTCGTCAACATAATCAAGATAAGTAAGTCTTCCATCATGCAGGATTTCTGCACAGGCATCTTGAGTGGCGCAGACGGTCACCCATAATTTCGTCTATGACAATCAAACAAAAATGGTGACGTACGCCACACATAATGCTGAAACTGTCATATAGTCCACCGTAAACCCCAGCCTCAGCTGAAGTATGGGAATAAAGTGCCGACAGTATGTTCACATACCTGGTCGGTACATCCCTGCTTTTGAGCGGCTCTAAAAGTATATATCGATCCACTGAATCGAATGCGCCTGTATAGTCAAAAAACACGCCGATTGTTGGAGAGCTGTACACATGATGCTGCTCCAGAATTTGGCGCAGAGTAGAAATGTGGCCTACGCATTCCCGTCCAGGGCGAAATCCCACCTGTTCTTCCCCAATGTTGACCTCTAGAACTACGGTTGGCGGCATCCGATTCGGATTAGCCTGTCACAGTGACCGAAGCCAAAGGACGCCTGCGCTTAACCATCACTGCAATTGGTTTGCGCTGCACCAATTGCAGTTCCACCAACACACCACATATCCAGTGTAAACCCGAAGGAATAAGACCGGGAGGTGTGCCGGTGGGGCCTTTGTGTCCAGCCGGCCAAGGCTGGTTAGCCACTTGATTGGCTAATAAGGAAAGGAAACTCTTATCTCTCGGAAACTAAACAGAGAGAGGCTGCAATGACGAGATCTAAACTAAGGAGAAAGATTTATGAAGCGTAATACAAGAAGCGTTGCAGTATAGGAGTGTAGGTTAGTGCGACCTGAAGAAGATAGGGATGAAAAGCAAAATTCTCACTGAAATATGAAAAGCCAGGCAGACCATTCATCATACATTACATCAACAAAGCCGGAGAAAAGAATGGGTAGAAGACCACAGACACTCAGGTTTCTGAAAAGAAGAGCGGATTAATTGTCAATGACCACGATGTTGGCCGATGCAGTCATTAACAGAAGTAGAATAGGTATACCGATTTGACCTACCTGAGCCTAGCGTACTCGCCGCCTCTTCGCCGACGGGGTACTATGAGTACGTTGGTGACCTACCAGCCCCAAACGGCCAGCGCATTCGCGGCCGCACACATCACAACGCCATATAGTCACGTCACCGCGACCTATGGCACCGATGGTTCCTTTGCGTACCGCACGCTTCCGCTCGCGACCACGCAATAGTTGCTCGTTGAACGCTCGGACGCCCGCCCGAACCGTATTCCTCCAGGCCGTCCGGTTCAACGCCAAATCTTCCCAACATCTAAAATCAATGTTACAACGTGAAAGACTTACCTGCACAACATCCTGGTACCTCCGCTTCTGGCCACCGGGATTTCGCTTACCTGACTTCACTTGTCCGTACAGTAACTGCTTCGGGATACGGTCATCGCCCATCCGACGGACGTGACCGAGCCAACGGAGCTGGTTCAGCATCAACATGGCTTCCATCCCGTCCATGTCCGCTCGCCGCAGTACCTCAGTGTTCGGAATCATGTCCGACCACCGAATACCCAAGATGCGCCTCAGACACTGAACATGGAAACGGCTCAAATAGCTCACGTTCCGCTGATACAGTGTCCACGTCTCACTGCCGTACAGCAGGATAGACAGCACCATTGAGCGGTAGACACACAACTTCGTGGCCATCTTCAGGCTGTGATTCTTCCAGACACGCCTTTCAAGACGTCCGAAAGCAGCGCTAGCCTTTGCCACACGCGCTCTCAACTCGCGGTCCACGGACAGATCTGTCGACAAGTTGCTACCCAAGTAGCAAAAATCCCCGCAGCCATTCACAGTGTCTCCAGCGATGCGAATTTCGGGTGGAGGTACACAAGCAGCACCTCCACCAGGAGAAGGCTGAAAAAACGAATACGTCTTACCTGTGTTGATGTCCAACCCGAACTTCGATGCTGCCGAAGCGAATGCTGTAGCTAGACGTTGCAGCTCTTCTTCGCTGTGCGCTAGCAAGGCGCTGTCATCGGCGAACAGAAGCATCCGCATCCTTGAGGTCTGCAGCCGGGTTGAGGCGCCAAATCGTCGGATATTCAACAGACGCCCGTCCGTCCGGTACTCCACCTCGACACCATCCTCTCCAGAGTTCTGAAAAGCAACTGTTACCATCGCAGTCAAATATAAACTAAATAGGGCTGGGGCTAGAACACAACCCTGCTTCACGCCAGTGACGATGTCGAAATCATCAGAGGTCGATCCACACGATTGCACCTTCGCCTTCATGCCCGCATGCAACAATCTAACCATATTGACGAACTTACCTGGACATCCAAACTTACCAAGCACCGTCCACAGCGCCTCGCGGTTCACGGAATCGAACGCTTTGGTGAAGTCCACGAACAGGGCATACAAGGGCTGATTCCGTTCTCGGCACTTCTCCTGAAGCTGTCGAGCAGCAAACACCAGGTCGATTGTACTCCGACTCGACCGAAATCCACACTGCTCCTCGGGAACATTCATCTCCAGAACGGACGCATTCAGTCGGTTCAGGAGGATTCTGGCAAGCACCTTGCCTGCACAGCTCAAGAGGCTGATACCTCGGTAGCTGTCGGTGCATTGCTTGCTACCCTTCCCTTTGAACAAGGGTACGATGAGGGCATCCTTGAAGTCTTGCGGCATCACCTCGTGCTCCCAGATGGAGTGAACCAGCTGGAGCAGAGCGCGTTCCAACGCCGGACCGCCATTCTTCAGGATCTCACCTGGCAGCCCATCCTCGCCTGCAGCCTTCCCGTTGCGCAGTTGACCAATCGCCCTCTGCAACTCCAGCAAGTCGGGGGCGAGAGCAAGCGAAGATTTGACGTCCTGTTGCGGCAGACTGTTAACAGTCGCCCAATCAATTGTAGTAGGGCGGTTTAACAGGCTGCCGAAGTGTTTGCGCCATATTCCCATGATGTCTTCCGGCTGGCTGCAAGAACAACCGGTGTCCACGTCTACCAGTGCTTTAGTAGACTGGATAGACGGACCGAAGATCGCCTTAAGCGAATCGTAAAACTCCTTGTGTTGCCGACGATCTGCGAAGCCCTGCATGCGCTCGCCCTGTTTCCTCCACCAGTTGTCCTTAATTCCGCGAACACGCTCAGCCAGTTGACGGCGGATATTCCGGAACCTAGTCTTCTTCGCTCCATTGCCAGGGTCCATTGTGCATGTGGCGAACGCGGCATTCTTCTCTCGTACCAAGTTGGAGATAGCCACGTTGTTGTCATCGAACCAATCCGGGCGTTTCTTGCGCTCCACACCGATCGTCTCGGTGGCTGCTACCATAATCTGTTTCTTCAGTTGTTGCCACATACCCTCGGGGGTAGTGGGTACAGGAGCATTGTGCAGGCGAGCGACGACTGCACGTTGAAAGGCAGCCTTCGTCTCGAAGTTCTCCAACCTTCTGATATCCAGCTTCTGCCGTTGTCCAAAAGATCTACAATAAACGGACTTGCGTACATGGATAAACAATTTGGTCCTGACCAGCCTATGATCTGTGCTACATTCAGCCCCGCGCATCACTCGCGTGATGCGCACTTCACGAATGTCGCGCTGCCGCACAATCACGTAGTCAAGTAGGTGGTGGTGACCGCTTCGTGGATGAGTCCACGTCGTGATGTCGCTCGCATCCAGCTGGAATCGGGTGTTCGTGATAGCCAGCTCGTGAGTAGCACACAGGTGCAGCAGACGATCACCGTTCGCGTTGACTGAACCAATGCCGTAGGGTCCGAGGACTCCCGGCCAAGCTACAGAGTCGCGCCCAACTCTAGCGTTCAAGTCACCCAAAACAAACAGTCGGTCATTCACTGGCGCAGACCGGATTGTGGCGGACAGCTGATCATAGAACTGGTCCTTTGTATCATCAGTGTGACACATAGTTGGACCATAAACACTAACAAATGTAGCACACTTACCTCGACCGAGTCGCAGGCGCATCGACAGCATTCGGGGGCTGATGCCGTGCGGTTCGCCTATCATCAAAGCATTGATGCGATCAGCGACTGCAAAACAGACACCATGCTTCCGAACACTGCCTACCGGGTAACCTATCCAGTAGAACGTGTACCAGGGGCCTGCTTCCAGCAACCTACCTTGGTCTGCAAGCCTTGTCTCACTCAAGGCTGCTACGTCGATTCCATATCGGCGCAGTTCCATCGCGACCAGGGCGGTGCGTCGTTCTGGTCGTTCTGTGGCGCTGCATCGATCCAGCATCGTGCGCACGTTCCACGTCCCAATCGTAAGCGTCTTGCGTATGGTATTTTGTTTATTAACACTGTATATATGGGCTTTGGATACTGCCAGGACGCCCAGACTTGTGCATGAGAGCGATTAGGGCCCTAAACCAAAGCCTTTGGCTAGAAAGCCTGAATCGCAAGGCAGCAGCTGACTCACACACACACGCAGACGCGACAGCACCAAACACCACTGTACACACGATCCTAGCAACCAGACACAGTCATTCCAGGCAAAAATAGGCACCTTCCCAAGGAAGCCACAACACACAGTCTCCGCGCACAACAAACGCACGCATCTGCTTTTTGTCTGGCTTCTCCCCTTCGGCCAATCTGACAAGGTTGAACCCGCAAGGACCGAAGTCCTAGTCAGCACAGCCCTCCGGATCAAAACAGTACGCAAGCCTGACCACCACGCCAAGATAGCAGAAAAGGTTAGAGCTACAGTGAGTCGATGAAGCACAATGGATGCCAAAACCCAAGCAATGACTAGAATCAAGCGAACTCCTCCATGGTCCTTGCAAGGGTGCCCCACTTTCTAGAATATAAGTTACCCAAAGAGGAAAGGATGGTCTCTGTCGTCCACACAAGTTGAAACAAGGTCTCTGCCAACGACTCCCACCTTCTTTGAAAACTGCCGACACGAGATCACCTGAACCAGCAACCGCAGTGCGTTTCGAAGTTCAAATGCAACTGCAAACCTCAGTCTCAGGGGGTGGTGCTGAATCTACCAAACAACGTGTTACACTACAAGCTTGTGGCGGCAACACAGTAGAAGCAGGAGGCCAGCTAAATTGACACGCAGTGTTCCACCCACTGCTCTAACCTTTTGGAGTTATTATAGATGTGTGCCATCTGCCTCGTTTGTAGCTCCACTGACAGAAGGTCGCTTGGGACCAGTGGCAAGGATAAGTTTGAAGAGTGTGTCGATGTTCCCTGAGGCAACAACGGTCCCCCATTTCCTTAACATTCCCCGTTAACCAAGCCTCACGATTAGCCCACGTTTCGACTTCCTACGGATGAACTGCCAGGAGGAATGTTCCGTCTGGCTTCCAACCACCCCAGAGGTTCCTCTGAGATCCAATGTCTGTTCAGCCCGTGTATCCCCATGCCGCATGCTACAGTACCTGCTTCATGAATGGTCTGAGAGATTTGGGTCCAGCAGCACTTGGGATCTTCAGAGTGAGAACTACTAAGACAGCTTTCCAAGCTGGTTACATACTTACGCTTTGTTGACAGTACAGTCAGTTTCTAATCAACCACAGCTGTAGTCGATGAAGTCGTTGCTCAGCAAAAGATCCGAATGAAAGACGTCCTTGACACCCGTGTCACTACAGTCAGTTGAAGCATAAACAGACGATGAAAAGATTTCTGAAGGTTATGCGTTTACAGTCAGCCTGAACATAAGCTGTCAGGTGGACGGCTCAGTCTGCTGTTAAAAAGAGTCCAACCTGTTAATGTGGCAGCGGCGGTCGTATTGAACACAATGCCTGCTCCAACCTGACCGGTAGGAGCTGTCCTGGAATCACTCGGAGTGTAAAAACAGCATCTAGTATATGGTGCGGGTGCTGTTGGCTCCATATGTTGACTACTGTCCCGGGTTCTAACCTCTGAAACACAACAGACATCGACAGTTAACGAATCTAACGCTCTTGCGAGAGCTGAATCTCGCGGTCGAGCTGGAGTGGGAATCGCACTGAGTTCCCGTGCAGAGCAATGTTTGCTCGACTGGATCCCAGTGAACAGTCGCTTGTGCGCTGTCAGACTCAATACGTCGGTAAAAGTCTGTCGACGCAAATCAGAAAGACGTTATGTATTCATTATATCGGCGTACGCTCCGATGGACAGCTGTTCGGATACTACCAAGAATGCGTTCTATGACGCCCTCGTTGACCTTCTGAGCCAGTCTAAACACTCAGACATCAACATACTAGCGGGCGATTTTAATGCTCAGCTTAGTCGTCTTTCTCCGGATGAGAAGCGGCTAGGAGGTATGTTTGGTGTCCGGGCACAACGAACTGACAATGGCGAAAGACTACTACAGCTGTGCGCATCCCACGGTCTATATATTTCGAGCACTGCATTCCAACACAGGA
>QNGE01001243.1:94281-128816 GCA_008508345.1 Paragonimus westermani | reverse complement strand
TGATGATGATGATGATGATGATGATGATGATGATGATGATGTGAGAGCGGCCTGTTGATCTACCTGATTTCGAATGTGAACGTTGAAAGCACCTATATTCCTTCACGATGAAGGTCTAAGAAAGGTATGAGGGAAGCCTGGGGTTGAATGGCAAGAGATATGACTTACCGACACGGTGTCGCTATGATTAGCTGTATTCATTATGGGTCTGTAATCAACAAAAATAAGGGTCGGGGGAGGCCAAAGAGCAAAATTTGATAGAACAGCGAGGGGAAGGTCAGAAGTAGCATGTTTCACTTATCCACCCTGTATGCATTGCGAGATGGCCGGTGCAGTATGGAATTAACACTGTTGTGAATATTCGTGGTTGTGTCTGAGCTGAGATATTGCCAGGCCACCCAGACTTCAACAGCAGAACAGTTAGAATTCTCAACCAAAGCCTCTGGTTCAAAAGCCTGTAGCGTAAGGGAGCGGATGTGTGGCACTGTAACAGAACTAGTGATTTCTCCGGAAAAGAACGCCAACCTTTACCCAACCACCAACCTGGAGGACCAGAAGACTGTAGTTTGTCCGACCTCTACCTGCTGGCCTGCCTGGTATGAGTGACCCTATCAGTGTGGCGGCCGCACCATCCAGTTTTGCCCAGTAGGTTATCGAGACGCACAAGCCGTCACACCGCGTCAAGGTCCAGTCTCGTTGTGACGGAGTTGTTACGCTGTGAATTGCACGACGTAACTGTGCCCAACGTGCTTCACTGTCGTCTGGTGGGAGGGGATCAAGACTAAGGACATGCGCACACTGGTAAGCGTAAAACGCCGGTGACCCCGTTACTTTAGATACGCCAATTCGTGGTTGACGACGAAATAGCCTCTCACCAAAACGCAAAGCGAACTTGGCACATGACTACGTGTGATCGGAATCTACGCAGTTATTGTAGAGTGACTTGCAAACTTGAAAATGACCATGCCACGGAAAGCTGACAGCTGTGCGGTCAGTCTGTGTCCACGATTGATTTGGCGATGGGGGCGGCCGGGTGGCACAATGACGTCTAGAACGCCGAAAATTAGTACTTGCCAGAAACAAACCGTTATCAATAAAGAGCTGCAACAAACATTCACCCTTGTCTGTTCGACTACCTTGAAAGTGCGGGCGACCTAAATCACTGATCACTGTTGGGCATCACTAGGGGTAGATAGCCAGTCCGATAAGTGTCGGCTGATCCAGATAGTGAACGACGTGTTACGAAGCAGGTCTGATAACGCACGCTATTAACTTGGTGAGCAAGTGGTTATGCGGAACCTTGTCAAAAGCCTCGTTGGAATCAAGAAACAATAATCTTTCCTTCAGCTCTCACTCTAACCCATCGCTCTCGGGCAAGCAGGAGGTTTATCAAACAGGATGATCCTCTGTAGAGTGCGCGCTGCCTCTCATTGAGTAGAATGAGGTAGTTCAAGTGCTCCTGGAGACGGCCAGCCACCAGCCGCTCTATTAAATTACCGAACAAGTTAATTTTACTGACCGGTAGTTGACAGCTTTTGACTGTTTACCTCCCTTGTACATAGGTGCAATCACTGCTTGCTACCACATCTCTGGCGGTTTTAATTCCTTCATTGGCTGCTGATACAAGTCCATCAAAAGTACAGACAATTCCATCGACAGTTCACATGGCAACAAGGAGTGGGTGTTGTCCGGGCAGGGCGAATTGTTGAAATCGGCCAACCTCGGCGCGAGTTCCACGTTTAAAACAGCGGGCAATGTTTTGAAAAGAAATAGTACAGCAATGCCGAGCAAGTCCGCTTGCATAATATCCTGCAGACAGACCAAAAGATAGTGCCCAGCCATTAGTTTAGCATTGTCTAAGCGCTAAACAACTTCATTTCTATGCTGATCCGTCAGCGCCGAAATTTCCGCCACGTTTCGAGTGGGTCGACGAATACAAACCCACAGCCTCCCTCGTAACGGCTCTATTGCGCTGCATCATAATGCCTATTTAGCGGCCAGCCTTTCCCCATACTACTGACGCTTTTTCAACTTCACAAAATTACGTTCATTTTGTGTTCTCCGGTACGCATCACATCCCGCAAGCACCAATTGGGGATTTAATTAGGGGTGAACCAAGCAAGTTTCGGGAAGTTTGAGATTGATCCTTTCGACCAACATTATTCAATGAGTTCAGCGAGTTGATGACAGAGGTGGAATGCAGTGCTGTTCAGTGTTCCATATATCGGGGAGGTGAATCATGGGATTGGCGTCGATGTGTCCGAAATCTAAAACAGGTGCGGTATCTGAACTACGAAAGAAAGGATCGATCCAAACGAACTTTAAAAACAAACAGGGAATCTACAGAGACAAGGTTATTAGGCAGAGCTCTAAACTTTACAGATGCGTGATGATAGAAAGTTACGCCGACATTCGAACCGACTGTACTGAAGAGCTAGTGCGACAGCATGGCCCCTCAAAGCAACATCTGTAAAGGTACTAAATAGAGCTCTACATGGGCGGTCAAGAATATTAAGCATTAGGAAAGAAAGCAATAAATCATCTCTCAGTCTCCGAAACTCGAGCGAGTACCTATTAAGTTCATTAAGTCTCCCTTCGTAGGACATGTATGTGTTCCTAGGACGGCCTTTGTGGTATTCTGTCGAACAGCCTCAAGTGGGGCCTTATCATTCTGCAAATGGGGACTTGTAATGCCATTTCCAAGATGAGGTCCAAGAAAGATGTTATAGAGAGGCTTAAAGCACGTGGATGAAACCTACCGCAGAGCCGCCTGAGAACTGTCAGTGTGTTGTTGGTTTCCTTGGCATTCGATTCTATTTATAGTGAACTCGAAACTGTTGGGAACGAATGCCCTTAAGTCTCCCTAAGTAGGTATAGACTTGTTGGGAAAAGCACTTTATCCCAAAAAAACTCCCAAGGGAAATAGATGCTTCTATTTTGANTCTCACCTACTTAATAAACCGTTAAATTAATAACTTATCCTGTTTGCTAAGTTATTATTTTACTCTGTTCTTGGTACTTTCTGTAACCCCCAAGAGCGATGCTACACCACGTTTTCGATGACTGTCTTTCAGGTCAACAGAAAACCGCCGAACATCGAAACGAACAAACTGACTGGATTCGGGTAGATCGGGCCCCTACCCTCGAACCCGTGTACAACTAGCTGAAATCGGTGAAAAACAACGGGTAATTGTTACTATAACGTAGATGATGAGAACCGTTTGACGAATTTTTGGTTCATGAGTAAGGAACAGAGAATTTTGTCGGCGCTACCCCGAAGCTATCGATATAGACGCCACTTACAAAAGTTGTAAGGAGTGATATAATTTGTTTTCGTTGTTGTAGATGCAAGCGGTGTGAGCTGACCGCTGTGCTTCGGTTGGCTTGCAAGTAAAACTACGGCAGCCATCGCCGTGTGTTTCCGTCAATTCCTCCTCTTCCTGGGACTGGTGAAGACCAGGGCGATGATCATGGGCGACAATAAGGCCATTCAAGATGCACTTACTTAGGAAATACCGCACGTCCATCGACTACTGTGCCGAGTGCACATTTTGCAGAACGTATGCGACAAAACTTCCAACAGCATTGTAAAGAAGTGGTTCCTGGTTGAAATGCTGACGCTTAATCGCTGGAAGTATGCTGCAGCATTAGCTCTTATGCAGGCCACCGACCCGTCGTTCTATAATGAGTACCTGATGATCAGACTAACAGGGAGGTCCGAAAAATGGACCAACTACAGCAGCCTCCAAATCCCTGCATTCGGCTGGCGAGACAACAACATCGTGGAGGCGATGCGCCATTCCATTGAACGGCACAGCTTGAAAGCCCAGATACAAATCTGGCAGGTTATCGAGCGCACCACAACCATTTTTGACCACATAATCAGCGAACGCCAGGCACAGCTCGTGTCTGTCTGCTGCTCATACCTGCACAGCAATAATCATGCGGATTATGTGGGGTTGAGTTTTCGTTTGGTCCCTAAGGCGGTGCAGCTGATGTCGGAAAAATTACCCGACTAAAATAGCCTGACTTTCAACGCTTCTCACGCAGGGATCCACGTGATGGACGACTACTGGACGTACAACGTCAGTCCTGCGATGTGGGCTTGTGACTGCCCCCTTGTAATAGAGTACGTCCTACCATGCAGACACAACGTGCATGTTTACCAAACGTTCGGCAGGAAGCTGGGAAAATTCCCTGTCTTTTCTCGGCGAACCAGAAGCTTGGGTGGAATTTTGGACACTCCCGTTGCCAAATACGTGGAACGTACGCCAGATCCTCCGGGGTGGCAGCATTCACCAAACTTGGAATGTTGACGAGGAGACAATTGAATGACACAACATTCAACCAGCTTCTGGAGGAATTTCGAGAATTTCTGCGCAACTGGATGTCAAGGAGGCCAAGTTCAGTTGTTCAGTCCATGTTCCAATTCGTTCCTATTCACTTCACTAGTCGATTACCAACGTTCGCACCATTTGCAACCAGAAACCGCACAGACGCAATCGAACCAATTTCACTTGTTCAGTCTAAGTTCCAAATCGTTCCTATTCACATCGCTATTCGATTACCAATATTTGTACCATTTGCATTTTCTTCATTGCCCAATTAATTTCGCCTCACTGGATTCACATTTCTCTCGCACGTCGTTGGTTGATTTTCCTTGCGGATGACAGTCACACTTGTCTACCTCGGTGTGCCTCCGGCTAAATCCTCCGTTTCTTATTGGTGTACATGGTGCACTTTGAGGCAGAGATCCCAGCGCGTCGGTGACAGCATTTGCTCGAGTTTTCATACAGGGTTTTAGATTACTGATTAGTAGTCGGGGATTTGGTATATTTTCAAGTTGACCATCACTCACATTTGATCGCACGGTTGCCTCATGATTGGAATGGCTGGAGTTCAAATCCTGGCCGTGGCAAGCATATGCACTACTGACGAGCTCTAATGAAAGCGAAACTCGAGTCTAGTGCTTGCTTTCAAAAGAGGCCGGCTGGAAAGTCTGTCTGAATGCGAAGGCTGCGATCATACGTGGGTGATGGTCAACATGAAAATATAGGGTTTTAAAATTGTCATCTCGTGCGCCTCACAGATTTCGGCTCTACTGGTTGGTGTACATGGTCCATTTGGACACACATACACCGTCCTATGTTTTCCACGAAGGACAATTTAGGATCATGTGCAAATTCCTACCCATCGTCAGTAGAAATCCGCTTAATCGGACTGACCGATAAAAAGTCTGCTGTCGCCAGCCCACTTTCCGGGAAACATCGGAAGTCTTGTTTGAATTTCGCGAAGTATCGTCAAATCTTCGGCAGACGACGGGTGAACACGTTGGTGCAGGATTACTGCACACATTCCTAACTGGTCCTGGTGAAAATAATGGGACGGCGTACGTGTTCTCAAATGGACCATACACACCACTCTGGGATGTTGAGAACTGTGGAACGCAAATCAAGAAAACACCGTGTTCCTGAATCCGATCGAGTGCTATCACCGACGCAGCACACTCCTTAACATACGAATTGGTGTTTATGGCCCAGTTAGGTGCTATACCGATGAAGGGACACTTCTGGAGTACCTCAAATCGAATGAAGGGTTTTCCTCAGCACAGTCATTCTCCTTATTCGACATGGCCTGCAAGTCTTCGGCTGGGGTGTTAGCCAAGTTCGCCATCCACAAATATGTCGATTATGTCGTTCAACCAAGCACCAGGAAGAAGCACCAATCTCAGTGGATTCCTCAAATGTAGCGACTATAATAAATAATATTTTGATAGTCGCATCCATGTGTATATTTTCTATGATTTTGGTTTTGTATCTGCTTTTGTTTTAGTCAAATAACCCTTTCTGTAACATCAGGCCTGGGGCTAAAAACACAACTCGCTCCGTGCCTCTCTGTACTCACTATTTTCTAGGGTCAGTAATAATACACGAAGTCAACGCGCTGTGTTTTGGCTCTTCACCGTCGATCGATTGTCGATAGTGATCACTGACATGGTTTCATTTTGTTGGATCAGTTCCAACAAATGGACCTTTCGGAACACCATCTGAGACTAACTCGATCAGGAGGGAGAAAATCCAACATTCTTGGCGAACACCACTAGAAGTGATGAACGCTCCAAAAAGCTGTCCATAAAAAACCCCGCTTACAAAGTCGACATGCAATGACCTTAACAGATTAGCAAGTTCCACTTATTTCTTCACGAGGAAGGCGGCTCCAGAGAACACTGTGAGCGACCGGATCGAAAGCAACATTTAGGGCTAAAAGACGACGACTGTCGACTGGCTACCAGCGTGACGATGATTCATGAGCCGTCGCAAGGCGAATATGTGACCAGTGTACCATAGACCGGATGCGAATCCTGTGTGCTCTTCCAGTAGTTGAATTTCCCTCAACCTAGTTAGCCAATGGAATAAAAGGCCAGTAAGTAACATGGATGCAAGAGACACTAGACTAGCGTTACCTTGGCTGCCATACAAAATTCAGTTCCCTTTTTCGAAAACGAGAATTGCCGTTGATAAGTAACATTCACGAAATCTCTTAGGCTTCCCAGACCGTCTGAAAGAGCTTCGTCAGCTCCAAACTTGACCTCTCCTCACCATTTTCGAAATGAGAAAAGATATGCAGCTTGGTAGCAGTGTTACGCTTCAATAGCTTAAGCTTGTGTTACCGACGGAAAGTCGTTTGAAACGTAATAACTGATTGTCCGGATCCCGCCGTCTAAATGGTCCGGCTTAGGCCAGGTGTTCAGCCTATCCGTCAAGTTGGTGCAACTGGCCGGTGACAAGTGAACCGCCTCCTCATATAGGGTCTGTTAAACTGGCTAGACGGTTCGCACAACCAAGAACTAAGGAAAACAGCTTCCTGCCAGTCCAAGGAAAAAAAGCTCGCTCCATCTCATCCGATCAAGTGGAGCTTATGTGTTTTGCACGAGCTTCTAGCCAGACTGCGTTCAAGCACTTGACGGGTGTCACCATGAAGAGTCAGATGGAGTCTAGCAACGCGTGTTCACAATGTTTATAGACGTGATAGAAACCTAATTCTGTCGGGGCTGCACAGCGCTTTCGGAACATGCTACTTCACAACAATCACTCGGGTGTACTGCAATCTGTTCCCAGCGTTCGGTGGGCTATCTCACCCCACCTGAACTGGGCAACCTGTTCATCAGTGCTTCCCCGTAAGCGTTCTTTACACTCTCATAGATCTAACGCTAGTCACAATGGAAGATCAGAACTCCACGGAGCCGTAAAAAGACAGCAAATATATCCCCACTCCACAAGTCTCCGTGAGGATGGTAGGTCTTTCAAACAATGCACTAGGCAGGTACCCACACCCGACTTCAGTTGTTTCAACGATTCTTACGCAGAATACAGCTGGTATATCTGCTTCAATGTCTGCTGATCTAGAAGACGATTATTTAAAAAGGCTTGTTACACCACTCTGGCACTATAGCAACCACAGAGAACAGAATGGAAGTACGAACACAGAAGGTTGTAAGTGCAGCAGAAGTTAATAGCTCTTTAAAACGACCACTACCTGAACAGCTAGCGTCCTCAGATGGGAGGTTGCTTCAACGACTGATGGTCCTGCGAAAAATGAATTGCTGTTTAAGAATAGCCTAAGAAAAAGCTTCTCGTCATAACTTCATCGACCGCTATCAGCCGCTGAGGCAAAGAACTGCTGTATCAATTCTACATGCGGGAAGTGTGGTGGCGGTCCCCTTCCTGTTCACATGATACAAAATCTTTACACATGACCTAATTGATCTTTCTCTTCAAATACCACCGAAGCTGTTTGCTGACCAGCCAACAGGATTTATGGCGAATTAGACTCCCTGAACATTGGATTTCGTCTTCGCGAATCCCACCGACTGTATACGGTTTAGTTTTTCAACAGTCACTAGGCTCAAGCATTCTTATCGTCGTGTTGTTTCGGTGGCGCGTTTCCAGGAATGGGGTGGAGCTCAAGCTCGTTCTATTATTCGGAGGGTAGATTGATTCCGTGAGGGCAGCCGCAGTTTGTCAGCGGCGTGTTATCTTGGACGAAGACCCCACATTGTGCTTATTTATGCACCTCACATACCCCTCCCATCCATTTAGTGGATTACACAAACGTCTCCATGGATTAACTAAGTGGGTAGGTAGGCGATTCGAAATCGGCCAAGTGGTTGGAGGATATATATGTCGGTGATCCGTCGAATAACTCTAAGTTTTACAGAGTAACCTGAGATGCTTGCAAGCAGTTTCTCAGAGCTGTTAGGTTACGATAATGAAGTGTCGTGGGAGCAGAGTGCCTTAATACCATCGCCCGTGGATCAAACTGGGAATCCTGCTCACTAATTTCGACAAGGCATGCTTTTTGGATGAACAGTATTCTAACATTTTCCTGCTGGAACTTCCGGCCTCAGCTAGGAATCTAGAAGCTAAGTTTTAAGAGCGCCTCTTCTAACGAGATGTGGAGATCCTTGTGGTTAAAACTGTCCGATTACTGAGGGAGCTGTATATTACGAAAAACCACTGGCCGAGACAACCACTGTTGAAATTGTGGAGGTTCGGTGCAACTGGCTTATTCTGGTCTTTTGGAAGTCCATTGTAGACGGGGTTCTTCCCATGAAGTGACGTGAAGTCGTCATATACCCCACGTTTAATATGAGGGAGAGGACGATTCCCGCTAACTATCGATCAGTTAGCCTGAAGGAAACACCGTGATGAAGCTCCTCGAACGGCTGGCAAAACAAGAGTTTGGAGTTCATTTGACCCGTCCAGCCGAGCACGGTTCCAAGCGTGGGCACTCTTGTCCCACAAATCCTCTTACCGTGAAACAGGACAGGGAGGAAAAGGCCATGTGACAGATGTGGTTCTCACTGATCTAGCAAGACTTGTTAAGATGCGTCCGATGAGGCTGTGCATGAAGCTACACTTATTTTGGCTGAGTGGAATGGTTCTACGATGGATGTTTGCGTTTCTGCGGGCAGCAATCAGTATGTCCTTGTCCAGACGAGTGTTCGCTCGTTATACGTTTCATGTTTAATCGAAGACTACAAGATGACTCGATCCTCATCTACCGTGTATTAACCTGCCGCATTGGTCTTAACTTCCGGGTTATTTATGCCAGCACGGCCACAGGCTTTTCGTTGAAATCCTCCAAAGTTAAACAAACCCTTCGTCTGGTCATGTGAGCACTGAATCTCGTCTATCTCGACACGTCACAGCTCACTGGCATACTGTTTCAGCGGATGTAGTGCTTGCGCGTTCTGTCGGAATTTTCGAACGCAAGCCTAATGCCCTTCGATTGTAGTTTACTCTTCTTCTATGCGTCCAGTAGTCCTTATCTCGTGGATTATATTATATACTTATTGCTTACCATCTGTCTTCTCGTATGCATTCATTGATGGTCTTCTAATTCACTTGTTCTCACAAATCGGTCTATTGATAATTCATTTTCATCACGTGACTTGTACAGCAANGGGCCCCACGGTCCGGGAGTTCCCACCAATCAGACGTGGTCTCACGCTCACTGACCGCCGACCTCAGGTTCTGGTTGGTCACCTTCCTCAGCCCGTTGCACGGACGCGGCCAACCCACGTGTTCGTGGACCTGAAAGGAAGCGGAAGGGAGTATGTGTGGCAAAACAAGGTGGCGGCGCACTACATGCTACTACACCTAGAAGGTTCGAGTTCGCGTGCTTGCTTCCGATTGGCCAGTTTAGTGTCCAAAGACCAAGGTCACCGAAAACCTATAAAAACAGCCGTTTTGGGCCACTGTTTTGCCTTCTGGCTGAGCAACAAGTAAAGCTCGTTCGAAGGCCGTCTTTTTCCTTTCTTGTTGGGGGTTCCAAATTGCGAGAGCTGGGTCCGAGTACTTACGTTCCGATTATTCCTATCGTTTGCGATATCGTTGCGTTTCATTCGTGACCGTGATACTGCTTGCGGTCTTCCTGTCCGTTCTTGCCTTCCTCTCTCAGGGTGTGTAACAAGACTGAAAGATACGAATATTAAAATGATAAAGGCAAACCGAATGTGCATTACCGTACTCTTTTCGGCGTTGAACTGCGGAAGGGTGGTCTAAGACAAGGCTAATAGATTGTTTAAGTCGCTTTGCAGAAGAGTGGAATCACCGGGATTTTTCATGTTACACCAGAGTTCCACATCACCAAAAATATCACCAAGGGACAGTACAATGAGGATGTTGCTAGTTACGTTAGTTATAAAGAGAAGAGGTCCGAGAATCAGGCCAGAGAAGCAGCGATGGGCAAGAAAGGAGTGTAGTCACCTAATTACCATGAACGCAGAGATTGTGTAATTTATCGAGTAGCACGGTGTGGTTAACTCGACCAAAATCCGGCTAAATAACATCCACTCTTATGCTCTGATTAACTGATCGTATCCAATGGTTCGTGGTCAAGAGGATGTTTGTTGCATATGAGCGCCTCCTGCGAAAGCCACGCACGGCATGAGAGAGTGTTGTCAGCAGACGCAGTTGGAAAGAGCATCATGCATGAGCGCTCCAAGCATTTTGGACGCACTGGTAAGAACAGCGATTTATCTATAATTGGTCGGACGATTACGAGCGAACACCCTTGAACAAAGAACTAGGGTTGGTCACCTTCCAACTCACGGGAACGGCGCTCTGTTCGAGTGACTTAGTGAATAGCATGTTCAGAGGGTCAGCTGTTCGACAGTTACACGCAAATGGAGAAGGAAAATTCTCTCTGGCCAGGGGAGTCTACGCAGCTTGGCTAGTGCAGCCATCGGACAAGTGTCTACCACGCACATACCCTCTGAAAGGACGACGGTTTGAAGGGTGCTCGTAGCTATAAAAGACGGCGTGGATATGTTGTCAAAAACCTCAGCAAGTACATTAGCAGATTCAGCTTCGATACTGGTAAACCCTGACGGACCCATCAACCGACATTCATCCGCCTACGTTGGGTAAGTGGGAGATATGAAACGGAACAGGCTTTCAGAGTAAAGGACAAATCGATTCGTGAACCGTTACTGATAGTGGAAGCGGTCTTCTCGGGTGAGACGTGCATCGATTTCGAACGTGTGCGTAGGACTCCATATCGGACTGTAACGAATTGGTCCGATAGGAATAACCGCGAGAGTGAAGAGACAACGCCGGATAAATAAGCTTTAATCAACCACAAAATGCAGCATGTGGTCTGTAGTGTAACGAACGGAAGGGTCGGTTAGAGAAACGATATATGTGGGGGACTCTGTTGGACAGGAAAAAGAAGGATACGATGTAGAAATAAAATATGACACGCACTCAGTCCAGACATCCTAAAGGCCATCCAAGCCTTCCGTTTAATACAGATCGACTTGGCCGTAGATAAGGTGTGCTAACTAGCACAGTTGTGTATTCCAGAACGCGATGAGTCAGGGATGACCAATTTCACATTCAGATAAGATTGGAACTTTGGGAGAATCTCCGCGGTTGTTCCTCCAGATAAACGTCGTTGAAAGAGAAGCAGAATTTGGATACAGCCAGGTAAAACTGAGTCAACTGGGCTCGTACTCGTGGATAAAACAGTGAGTAGACCAGTAATGCCTCTGCGACCGAAAGCAGTCCTTGCTGTACAAGTCACGTGATGAAAATGAATTATCAATAGACCGATTTGTGAGAACAAGTGAATTAGAAGACCATCAATGAATGCATACGAGAAGACAGATGGTAAGCAATAAGTATATAATATAATCCACGAGATAAGGACTACTGGACGCATAGAAGAAGAGTAAACTACAATCGAAGGGCATTAGGCTTGCGTTCGAAAATTCCGACAGAACGCGCAAGCACTACATCCGCTGAAACAGTATGCCAGTGAGCTGTGACGTGTCGAGATAGACGAGATTCAGTGCTCACATGACCAGACGAAGGGTTTGTTTAACTTTGGAGGATTTCAACGAAAAGCCTGTGGCCGTGCTGGCATAAATAACCCGGAAGTTAAGACCAATGCGGCAGGTTAATACACGGTAGATGAGGATCGAGTCATCTTGTAGTCTTCGATTAAACATGAAACGTATAACGAGCGAACACTCGTCTGGACAAGGACATACTGATTGCTGCCCGCAGAAACGCAAACATCCATCGTAGAACCATTCCACTCAGCCAAAATAAGTGTAGCTTCATGCACAGCCTCATCGGACGCATCTTAACAAGTCTTGCTAGATCAGTGAGAACCACATCTGTCACATGGCCTTTTCCTCCCTGTCCTGTTTCACGGTAAGAGGATTTGTGGGACAAGAGTGCCCACGCTTGGAACCGTGCTCGGCTGGACGGGTCAAATGAACTCCAAACTCTTGTTTTGCCAGCCGTTCGAGGAGCTTCATCACGGTGTTTCCTTCAGGCTAACTGATCGATAGTTAGCGGGAATCGTCCTCTCCCTCATATTAAACGTGGGGTATATGACGACTTCACGTCACTTCATGGGAAGAACCCCGTCTACAATGGACTTCCAAAAGACCAGAATAAGCCAGTTGCACCGAACCTCCACAATTTCAACAGTGGTTGTCTCGGCCAGTGGTTTTTCGTAATATACAGCTCCCTCAGTAATCGGACAGTTTTAACCACAAGGATCTCCACATCTCGTTAGAAGAGGCGCTCTTAAAACTTAGCTTCTAGATTCCTAGCTGAGGCCGGAAGTTCCAGCAGGAAAATGTTAGAATACTGTTCATCCAAAAAGCATGCCTTGTCGAAATTAGTGAGCAGGATTCCCAGTTTGATCCACGGGCGATGGTATTAAGGCACTCTGCTCCCACGACACTTCATTATCGTAACCTAACAGCTCTGAGAAACTGCTTGCAAGCATCTCAGGTTACTCTGTAAAACTTAGAGTTATTCGACGGATCACCGACATATATATCCTCCAACCACTTGGCCGATTTCGAATCGCCTACCTACCCACTTAGTTAATCCATGGAGACGTTTGTGTAATCCACTAAATGGATGGGAGGGGTATGTGAGGTGCATAAATAAGCACAATGTGGGGTCTTCGTCCAAGATAACACGCCGCTGACAAACTGCGGCTGCCCTCACGGAATCAATCTACCCTCCGAATAATAGAACGAGCTTGAGCTCCACCCCATTCCTGGAAACGCGCCACCGAAACAACACGACGATAAGAATGCTTGAGCCTAGTGACTGTTGAAAAACTAAACCGTATACAGTCGGTGGGATTCGCGAAGACGAAATCCAATGTTCAGGGAGTCTAATTCGCCATAAATCCTGTTGGCTGGTCAGCAAACAGCTTCGGTGGTATTTGAAGAGAAAGATCAATTAGGTCATGTGTAAAGATTTTGTATCATGTGAACAGGAAGGGGACCGCCACCACACTTCCCGCATGTAGAATTGATACAGCAGTTCTTTGCCTCAGCGGCTGATAGCGGTCGATGAAGTTATGACGAGAAGCTTTTTCTTAGGCTATTCTTAAACAGCAATTCATTTTTCGCAGGACCATCAGTCGTTGAAGCAACCTCCCATCTGAGGACGCTAGCTGTTCAGGTAGTGGTCGTTTTAAAGAGCTATTAACTTCTGCTGCACTTACAACCTTCTGTGTTCGTACTTCCATTCTGTTCTCTGTGGTTGCTATAGTGCCAGAGTGGTGTAACAAGCCTTTTTAAATAATCGTCTTCTAGATCAGCAGACATTGAAGCAGATATACCAGCTGTATTCTGCGTAAGAATCGTTGAAACAACTGAAGTCGGGTGTGGGTACCTGCCTAGTGCATTGTTTGAAAGACCTACCATCCTCACGGAGACTTGTGGAGTGGGGATATATTTGCTGTCTTTTTACGGCTCCGTGGAGTTCTGATCTTCCATTGTGACTAGCGTTAGATCTATGAGAGTGTAAAGAACGCTTACGGGGAAGCACTGATGAACAGGTTGCCCAGTTCAGGTGGGGTGAGATAGCCCACCGAACGCTGGGAACAGATTGCAGTACACCCGAGTGATTGTTGTGAAGTAGCATGTTCCGAAAGCGCTGTGCAGCCCCGACAGAATTAGGTTTCTATCACGTCTATAAACATTGTGAACACGCGTTGCTAGACTCCATCTGACTCTTCATGGTGACACCCGTCAAGTGCTTGAACGCAGTCTGGCTAGAAGCTCGTGCAAAACACATAAGCTCCACTTGATCGGATGAGATGGAGCGAGCTTTTTTTCCTTGGACTGGCAGGAAGCTGTTTTCCTTAGTTCTTGGTTGTGCGAACCGTCTAGCCAGTTTAACAGACCCTATATGAGGAGGCGGTTCACTTGTCACCGGCCAGTTGCACCAACTTGACGGATAGGCTGAACACCTGGCCTAAGCCGGACCATTTAGACGGCGGGATCCGGACAATCAGTTATTACGTTTCAAACGACTTTCCGTCGGTAACACAAGCTTAAGCTATTGAAGCGTAACACTGCTACCAAGCTGCATATCTTTTCTCATTTCGAAAATGGTGAGGAGAGGTCAAGTTTGGAGCTGACGAAGCTCTTTCAGACGGTCTGGGAAGCCTAAGAGATTTCGTGAATGTTACTTATCAACGGCAATTCTCGTTTTCGAAAAAGGGAACTGAATTTTGTATGGCAGCCAAGGTAACGCTAGTCTAGTGTCTCTTGCATCCATGTTACTTACTGGCCTTTTATTCCATTGGCTAACTAGGTTGAGGGAAATTCAACTACTGGAAGAGCACACAGGATTCGCATCCGGTCTATGGTACACTGGTCACATATTCGCCTTGCGACGGCTCATGAATCATCGTCACGCTGGTAGCCAGTCGACAGTCGTCGTCTTTTAGCCCTAAATGTTGCTTTCGATCCGGTCGCTCACAGTGTTCTCTGGAGCCGCCTTCCTCGTGAAGAAATAAGTGGAACTTGCTAATCTGTTAAGGTCATTGCATGTCGACTTTGTAAGCGGGGTTTTTTATGGACAGCTTTTTGGAGCGTTCATCACTTCTAGTGGTGTTCGCCAAGAATGTTGGATTTTCTCCCTCCTGATCGAGTTAGTCTCAGATGGTGTTCCGAAAGGTCCATTTGTTGGAACTGATCCAACAAAATGAAACCATGTCAGTGATCACTATCGACAATCGATCGACGGTGAAGAGCCAAAACACAGCGCGTTGACTTCGTGTATTATTACTGACCCTAGAAAATAGTGAGTACAGAGAGGCACGGAGCGAGTTGTGTTTTTAGCCCCAGGCCTGATGTTACAGAAAGGGTTATTTGACTAAAACAAAAGCAGATACAAAACCAAAATCATAGAAAATATACACATGGATGCGACTATCAAAATATTATTTATTATAGTCGCTACATTTGAGGAATCCACTGAGATTGGTGCTTCTTCCTGGTGCTTGGTTGAACGACATAATCGACATATTTGTGGATGGCGAATTTGGCTAACACCCCAGCCGAAGACTTGCAGGCCATGTCGAATAAGGAGAATGACTGTGCTGAGGAAAACCCTTCATTCGATTTGAGGTACTCCAGAAGTGTCCCTTCATCGGTATAGCACCTAACTGGGCCATAAACACCAATTCGTATGTTAAGGAGTGTGCTGCGTCGGTGATAGCACTCGATCGGATTCAGGAACACGGTGTTTTCTTGATTTGCGTTCCACAGT
The DNA here is from genome assembly GCA_008508345.1 of Paragonimus westermani. Lineage (NCBI taxonomy): Eukaryota > Metazoa > Platyhelminthes > Trematoda > Plagiorchiida > Troglotrematidae > Paragonimus > Paragonimus westermani. The sequence continues at coordinate 113,214 of QNGE01001243.1, read as the reverse complement.
TCTCAACATCCCAGAGTGGTGTGTATGGTCCATTTGAGAACACGTACGCCGTCCCATTATTTTCACCAGGACCAGTTAGGAATGTGTGCAGTAATCCTGCACCAACGTGTTCACCCGTCGTCTGCCGAAGATTTGACGATACTTCGCGAAATTCAAACAAGACTTCCGATGTTTCCCGGAAAGTGGGCTGGCGACAGCAGACTTTTTATCGGTCAGTCCGATTAAGCGGATTTCTACTGACGATGGGTAGGAATTTGCACATGATCCTAAATTGTCCTTCGTGGAAAACATAGGACGGTGTATGTGTGTCCAAATGGACCATGTACACCAACCAGTAGAGCCGAAATCTGTGAGGCGCACGAGATGACAATTTTAAAACCCTATATTTTCATGTTGACCATCACCCACGTATGATCGCAGCCTTCGCATTCAGACAGACTTTCCAGCCGGCCTCTTTTGAAAGCAAGCACTAGACTCGAGTTTCGCTTTCATTAGAGCTCGTCAGTAGTGCATATGCTTGCCACGGCCAGGATTTGAACTCCAGCCATTCCAATCATGAGGCAACCGTGCGATCAAATGTGAGTGATGGTCAACTTGAAAATATACCAAATCCCCGACTACTAATCAGTAATCTAAAACCCTGTATGAAAACTCGAGCAAATGCTGTCACCGACGCGCTGGGATCTCTGCCTCAAAGTGCACCATGTACACCAATAAGAAACGGAGGATTTAGCCGGAGGCACACCGAGGTAGACAAGTGTGACTGTCATCCGCAAGGAAAATCAACCAACGACGTGCGAGAGAAATGTGAATCCAGTGAGGCGAAATTAATTGGGCAATGAAGAAAATGCAAATGGTACAAATATTGGTAATCGAATAGCGATGTGAATAGGAACGATTTGGAACTTAGACTGAACAAGTGAAATTGGTTCGATTGCGTCTGTGCGGTTTCTGGTTGCAAATGGTGCGAACGTTGGTAATCGACTAGTGAAGTGAATAGGAACGAATTGGAACATGGACTGAACAACTGAACTTGGCCTCCTTGACATCCAGTTGCGCAGAAATTCTCGAAATTCCTCCAGAAGCTGGTTGAATGTTGTGTCATTCAATTGTCTCCTCGTCAACATTCCAAGTTTGGTGAATGCTGCCACCCCGGAGGATCTGGCGTACGTTCCACGTATTTGGCAACGGGAGTGTCCAAAATTCCACCCAAGCTTCTGGTTCGCCGAGAAAAGACAGGGAATTTTCCCAGCTTCCTGCCGAACGTTTGGTAAACATGCACGTTGTGTCTGCATGGTAGGACGTACTCTATTACAAGGGGGCAGTCACAAGCCCACATCGCAGGACTGACGTTGTACGTCCAGTAGTCGTCCATCACGTGGATCCCTGCGTGAGAAGCGTTGAAAGTCAGGCTATTTTAGTCGGGTAATTTTTCCGACATCAGCTGCACCGCCTTAGGGACCAAACGAAAACTCAACCCCACATAATCCGCATGATTATTGCTGTGCAGGTATGAGCAGCAGACAGACACGAGCTGTGCCTGGCGTTCGCTGATTATGTGGTCAAAAATGGTTGTGGTGCGCTCGATAACCTGCCAGATTTGTATCTGGGCTTTCAAGCTGTGCCGTTCAATGGAATGGCGCATCGCCTCCACGATGTTGTTGTCTCGCCAGCCGAATGCAGGGATTTGGAGGCTGCTGTAGTTGGTCCATTTTTCGGACCTCCCTGTTAGTCTGATCATCAGGTACTCATTATAGAACGACGGGTCGGTGGCCTGCATAAGAGCTAATGCTGCAGCATACTTCCAGCGATTAAGCGTCAGCATTTCAACCAGGAACCACTTCTTTACAATGCTGTTGGAAGTTTTGTCGCATACGTTCTGCAAAATGTGCACTCGGCACAGTAGTCGATGGACGTGCGGTATTTCCTAAGTAAGTGCATCTTGAATGGCCTTATTGTCGCCCATGATCATCGCCCTGGTCTTCACCAGTCCCAGGAAGAGGAGGAATTGACGGAAACACACGGCGATGGCTGCCGTAGTTTTACTTGCAAGCCAACCGAAGCACAGCGGTCAGCTCACACCGCTTGCATCTACAACAACGAAAACAAATTATATCACTCCTTACAACTTTTGTAAGTGGCGTCTATATCGATAGCTTCGGGGTAGCGCCGACAAAATTCTCTGTTCCTTACTCATGAACCAAAAATTCGTCAAACGGTTCTCATCATCTACGTTATAGTAACAATTACCCGTTGTTTTTCACCGATTTCAGCTAGTTGTACACGGGTTCGAGGGTAGGGGCCCGATCTACCCGAATCCAGTCAGTTTGTTCGTTTCGATGTTCGGCGGTTTTCTGTTGACCTGAAAGACAGTCATCGAAAACGTGGTGTAGCATCGCTCTTGGGGGTTACAGAAAGTACCAAGAACAGAGTAAAATAATAACTTAGCAAACAGGATAAGTTATTAATTTAACGGTTTATTAAGTAGGTGAGAATCTAATGACACTTTGAGACGGTCTTTAGAAGAGCAGCTAACATTCTCTAGTGGTGGGTCGTTCCAGTATTTGATAACCCTATAAGAGAACTGTTGTCTTAGGAAGGTACGAGGTCGAAGCTTATAGAGCTTCTTGTCGTGACCTCTTCGAATGTTATCACTTACTAGGGTGAAGAATTGTTGCACGAGTCCTGTGCAAGAATTAAGTCACGGCGGAGTCTACGAAACTCAAGTGGAAAGGGATCGAGGATTCCAAAGCGAGACTCGTAGGATAGATGCCGCAAACCATTGACCATTTTGGTGGCTACTTGCTGGACACGTTCAGTGGAGCGTATGTCCTTCTTCAAACCGGTCTAGACGACTTGATTCGCATACTCGAGCATTGGTCTTATGTAGACTCTGTAAAGCGTGTGAAAGGCGCGCTTGTTAATCCGGGGTAAGGTTTGTTTGACCATCCCGAGAGTAGTGAGACCCCTTTTGGCGGCCAGCTGGTGATGATAAGAGAAGGACAAACCAGACGATAACCAGTTGTGTTCAGTTGGACGTGCAAACTACCCAGGTAGCTTACGTTGTTTCACTTATTGAACAAACGTGCTCGCAGGTTGCATACATCCCTCGTCATTGTCTTCTTGTCGAAGTGTTGAGGAACACGGTGCCGTTGAGCAGCCACGGTTGATTCCCTCTGATTTCTTTCTCCGGTGGGCGCCGCCTTGAGGCCTAGTATTTCGCAGCAACTACCTCGCACGGATGATTGTGCAACAACGTATTTCGTTACCCGAAAGTCGCCGTCGATGTTCAGGTTCACGCTGACATAGTCCAAGCATTCCGTTTGAGTACTGGCCCTCTCTCGAACACTGACAGATGTGCGTAGTACATGCAATCTACGTACGAATGCGTACACGCGTCTTATATGATTACCGAAGGCGGGTTTGGTGGTTTGGCTGCGGTACGAAAACTCCAATCGAAGTTGTTGTGGAGACAGGACGTTCCCAAAATGTTCCCGAAATAGAACTGATAAATCAGCGACAATTGCACTCATGCCTTCAGTTTGGGAGAAGGCGTCCTTCCGAGTGTACTGCACAGTTATTGCAGGTGTAAACCAATGATGATAAGCAAGTCCGTGTGACACCTGATTGGCTTACAGGATGCACAAGGTTTACGAGATGAGGTAGAGAAAAAGACGTCACGGGGAGGGGCACCACGCGCAGCAGGGGCAGAAACCATGCTTCTGTAGGAGACACCCACTGACGAGGAGGACCATAACTATGAGTACACAGGCGGCAGCGTTAGCCCAAACGCCATATTCATAGCCAAAGAATATATTGAACCTCATCGACCTAACTGGAACATTTCATGGACAGTTTCTAGAAATATTTTTGATCGAGCTCCCAGATGTCGATCAGCAAAAGCAAAGTGGTTTCAGTAGAGGACAACAGTTGTCGTAACTAATTACTTCTGAGCAAGTTAGCGTAAAAATAACGCACTGGCGCATACTGCAAACAGAGTTGCTAAGGTAGCGTCCTGTAACCAGTCTGTTTTATTCGTGTGAGCCTCATGCGAACACTCGTAGCACTAGAGGAGGACGACTTCACTAGTGTTTTGCCTATTTTCAATGCATGCAAAGTGAAGGGTTAGGGAAAAGTAAATGTTGTTCAATCCGCCACGAAACCTCAACTTCATTCGTCTTTCAAATGGGTGTCGCTGACGTTTCCAGTCATATTTGCAAGAAACGTGTTAAAATGTGCGCGGCCATTGCACACAACATAAAATAATGCCTGTAAATGGTAGTAATACAGTACAACAACACGTAAATACGTTAGCCGAGAAGGCAAAAAGCCGAGCTGAGTACTGTGGTTTACAAAAATCCGACATATATGATATTAAATGACAGCCCGTATATTCAACGAGATTTTAGGAGAAAAGGCTGCGCAGTTACATCAATTGACATTTCGCAAGTTGATGCTTGAACGAACAGTCAAGGTTATGCCTAATAAATGCGCCAGAAAGGTGATAAAAATTGCATGCCAGCGGATTTGGCCATTATTTTGTATGAATACTATTAGAAAACCTTGACGACCGATTTGCCAGAAAAAGGGCAGGTATGACCTTGTTGATAGCTGCAAAACGGCTGAAAGTTCCAAATCTTACGCACTGACCAACGAATGCAGCATTTTGAGTGCCGGAACATTTGTTCACGTATCGTGCACTCGCAGAAACAAGAAGCAAGCGCAGTATTACGTAAGTTATGAGGGCTAGTACTATATAATTTCTTCACCAATGCACCTGTGCGATATTGTTCTCCTTCGCTCGATTAATGGAATATATGACGTTAGCAAGCAGCTGCTGCCATATAACACAATGAGAGGCAGAACAGCAGCATTGATTAATTTTATTATCGGTTCATACCGTACAGGCGATACACGAATTAAAATAATTGCCTTACGACAAAAATGTCAACTGGATTACCGCGGAAGTTTTCGGCAGAGGAAGAAGCACGAAAGGAGAAGCGGAATTCTACTACAGTCGTGTGAGATAAACAGATGGTTTGTTTCATCAACAATTTCATGTACAGTGTGCAGTGGTATAACATTCGACGTCCCCAAAATCCTAAACTTCCTACAACGTGAGAGTTGCGTCGCCAGTACCATCATGCCGGTTCATAGTACCTTGTAAATGTAAATTTACCACCAACCACTAGCATCAAAGTAATTGTGTTGCCGTAGGTATCGCGATCTTACTCTTAGCTGTATAATGATTTCGCGCCATCTTTTCTACTGTAGGCCACATTCATTAGGATAACAATGTTTTAGCCATTACCGTTAGGAACGCCGCTCAACCAGTCTGACACTTGTTTGAATTCTGAAGGTCGACTGGAATTTCCGTCGACATTCGTCCTCTCTGGCGGCTGCCGTGCGGTTAAGCTCGAGGCCCTCTCACGTCCAACTTCCTAACGCCCCTAATTGTTGCGTTGAAGTCCGCCCGTGAACGGCGAGTAAATTACTATATAAATATTGTTTGCAGATTCATCATCTTCTCACTGCGACTTCTGATTCCCGTTAACGTAAGGGTAGAGAAGCTTTGGGCGTATGAGCTTAGGAACTGGCGGCATCATACGTGATCAATATATACGTACAATTATTGTACATTGGTTGATAATCACTCAAAGCTGTACTCTATTAGGTAAAATGTTTGGGCGTACCATAGCAATCGGTTTGCTGCGAACGGAAGTGGATTGACTATGAACATAGTTTTCCGTTCTCACGCAAGTTTTTAATGCATTATTGTACAAGTTCACTCCTGCTACGGTTATTAGTAGGCCCGGAAATCTGGACCGATATCTCCAGCGAGGCAACTGAGCTTCGCACAATTCAAATGTTGCTTGACGTGATATCACTCAGTACTGACCGTCTCCATTCAGACGTTATCCAGCTTATTTTCGAAGGTAACGTCCTCAGGCAAGCAGATTTTTTCAATTGACATGACGCCTGGTCGGATCAGTAATTTTTCCAAGCTCCGTTTGAATTCATTGATGTTTCTACTCGTTCCAGTTGCATCCAAAAGTTTGCTGGATATATAAGAATACTCCTTTACAAAATGTGAGAAAGCGACTATTTTCAGCTTTTCAATCAGAAAAAGCAAACTAGTTTTCGAAGCTGCACTTTGAGCCATATTGCTAGCGGGTCGCGAAGTTAATTCCGAACATATAGTCGCAAACTGAAGTACACGTTGTCGCTGACTTAAGCTTGGGTTGCCGTAGCCAGAGAGGATAAATTGCGAGCACTTCCAGCCTTATGTGCAGCATAGAAAAAGTGAATAACCAAGTAAACTCTTCGTGAATGCACGTTGTGCAGGTGACTGCATAAGAAACTCCAACAATGGTAAAGAGTTCGCCTACCTATTCTCCGGGGGTGCGGCCTGATAGCAGGAAGAATGTACGCTTGATGTGATTTAACATTCGTTTATTCCCAGATACACGGAAAAATATATGTCCAGCTAAAGTGAGCAAGTCTGCGCGACGTATACTCAAGTCGCACTCCGAAACGGCGGTTGTTGCATCATGAGCATCTAGCTTTATAAAACTCTGTCGAATGTGACAACTATATGCGCCGACATTGGATTCACTGTCTGAAAGTTTCATCAGCTAAGTTTGACACCAGGATCCCAAGGGCACGAAGATTTTGTGTGTATTATATGAAAATGAAGTGGGGTTGTCAGAATAAAAGCGCACACAATTTTTATGTCGTCAGCGAATAGAAACGTGTTCACCACCCTTGTTGATTTCACATGTACCGCTTTTACACTGAAGAATTATCAGCAGTCATACAGTGCTTCCTCTAGTCGCCCCACAGATGACTGGTTGACGCGCTAAGCATGTTATCTGCTTTCACATTTTGTGTGCAACCTTTGAGGAGCAAACCAGCTAAACAACGAATCATGTGCACTGAATGACGTTGATTTGATCAAAGGGCACTTATGAAACCAGTAATCAAACCTTTTTGTATGTAATGCAGTATAACAATAATTGCACCGTCCCAATAATCGGATTTCGTAACATGGTTAGGAAATCACAACTTGCGGACTGGGCAAGGACGTTGGGTTAGTAGATCACTCTCGGCGTAGTTCACAAGCTGTTATGATAGGAAGAATTCAACCATGCGACGCCTTATTACCCATTTCAGCACTCTAGTATGAACTGTCGTTAGACCTTTGCAACGTTGATTGCCAGCGTCCTGTCGCAAGCCACCTTTATGGCGGGGACCAGTTGGATAGGAATGGAACATGACGTTAGAGGTCGTCTGTGAAGATCAAACAGGAGAAAGGTTTAATTTCCTTCTCCGTGTTTGATAGTGTAACATGCAGGCCAGCCGAATCCACTCTGGATGCCCGTAACTACGCGGACCAACATTCGGGCAACGTGGACGCACCAGGGGACAGCGCTCTTCCGAAGTAGGGGTTCGAACGACAGTTCTGAAAAGAGAAACAATACGAACACACATGAGCCGAAGGCCCAGTAAGCCATGCACACGACTTACACAAACGACAGTTAAAACGGCACCGAAAACACAGCAGCACGCCCCGTTACACAACTCAAATTCAATCCGTGCGCGCTCGCTGGTTTCGGTTGCGCGTTACAATAGCAACAGGATAGATGTCATGAGGACAAAGATAATGACAAGTTCTGGTGAAAACTAACCTAGAGCGTCCGTCCATACCACAAGCGGGAACATGGCTTAGGAAAGTACGTGCGTTAACGGCAAAAGGTGGAACAATATGTTTTTCTTGAGGCTAGGTGAGCACCGAGGTTTGGAATGGAAGCGAGTAGTAGCCTAATAAATCAAGTGGTGAAGATGACAAGAAGAAAAGCTGCGGTGATGGCGCAGAGTTGTAAGAAATATGAGCATGAATATAACGGAAACCGTGTCGGTGAAATATAAGGATTCATGGACAAGTTACTGCCCGCTAGGTCAAAAAGGTCTCCAAACAATGATGAACGGCACCAAAAATTCCAAAGAGATCGGACATGTAATTCTACAAGCGACGTAAGCTGGCAGCCGCTGAATATTAGTAGGTCGCCAGATAAACAGAGCTAAAACGCCTATTGTGCAATAATTTCACCAACCACAAAACCACCGAAAAGGCGGGGACCAAAACGCCGCAGGAAAGCTCTTGTTTACTACTGCTACCAATCAAATTCAAAAATGATGGCTATACACTCAAACGAGAGAACAAGTGAAGTTATCAGAACGATTTTTTTATAATACTCATAAAAGAAAATTACAAAATATAATCGTGAAGTATGGACACCGTAAACATCACCGACTGTAGCGGGATTATCACCGATGGTTTCATGCTCTCTAACTGCTACCGAGAGACCAGCGTCCCACAGAGTGCTCTTGTGCCTCATCAAATGAAATTGTATGTTGTTAAGCCCAGGTTTTTCCTCACTTAGGTGGCGTCCTTCGGTCGTTCAAATCTACGCCGGTAACCATTGATTTTCATAACGAAAGAAAGAGTGTTTTTTGGTGCTGTGATGTAGGACCTTTGAGCTTACCTTTGACCAAGGATTGTGCACGTAGTACATATATTGTGATGTTTTTACCGCTATGGAGCCAGCATATCAGTGAAAATCCTGGGGTGTCCACTGAATACTTTGATTGCTGCGCTGAGCTCAGATGTCAGGAAACTTCCATTCATCCGAAAGATTTGAGCAAATTAGACGACATAATTCAGTCGGCGATCCTAGTTTGCTGATAGTATATGATGGTGGATTTTTGACGGCGCTTGCGTCGAACATGGATTTGACTACGTCGTCATCACTTCCTGGGATATGTTCCGAAGTGGACATAGTAGGAGGAGATAACTTTCCCAAAGATGAGGCTTGAGATATGCCCTAGTCTTGTAGCTGCTAATACATGGTGGCGCCGTCGACTGACTTACGTGCATGTGATAAAATCAGACTGAACTGCAGGAGCTGAGACAAAGGTCTAAGTGAGATCGAGGATGTTAAAATTTACTTCCACTAATTTGTGTCAAGAGGTGCAGTGCGTTCCACAACTAAGCCCGTCAATAATACTATTCCAGTTGTCCTGCGGGGTATGTGGTTTGTAGATGTACCCAAGGAGTAATTCATAAGAGCTAATTGGCGTTACCATCCACAAGAATCCAGCGTTCTCATTGGGACAGGACAAGCTTGCTCTTATTCCGGCACGCTGTTTTTCACTGTTGGGTAAAATGAACACTGTCCATCAGGTCTAGTACAGTAAATTTTTACAAACTTAGGCTAACAGTTCAATGTTTGACAACTTGAACGATCATGCCGAAATAGCACTCGATTTTACTTGTAATCCGGTATTTACTTCATCGACAAACGTTTCCCAATTGGACTGTTGAATTAGGGGAGACAGACTTGTAGGATAATCGCTGCTGCCTTGCGGAATCACCTAGCTCATCATGATATGTTGACGCAACGTCCGACCACTTCATTGATGCAATTCGGGAAGCCTAGATCATTTACCAACAGTTTGCTCCGTGATCCGCTGTAAACCACGCAATTTAAGGTTGTGAAGGGCGCAGGCGATCCACAATAAATGCGTATGGTTAGCCCGGATTAGGGCGTCAACTGCTTAGAAGAATCAACGTCCATATGTGTGACCCTGAAGTTAATGCAACAAACACCTCCAGGAAGATCGACTGAAATTCCAGCAAGACAACTCATCGATTCGCCGACGATTCAAAAGTCTGTGTGAATGTGAAAGCCGCAGTCGGGTGTGAATACTAGTCGGTTTAACATAATCCAATTCAGCTAACGTCTACTAAAGTGCTGTCTTGTGCCAAAATCGAAGCTAGTAAGTTCCAGCCACCGATACACAGATGTTTACGAGTTCATACAGCAAATCATCTGTAGCCTTAGCTGACTCATGCGGCAACGCGTTTGCAAACGACGCACCGGACTGTCGTGCACTAAATGATTTTGACACTCCTGGCAGGTCTTCTACGGCAGATGCCAGAGAAGACGTTCTGCTAACGAACTTTGAGAAGATTGAATCTGCATCTCCTGGACCAGACTGTATAGGTTTTTAGTCCTTGCTCGTTGGGCCACACAGATGGTTATCACGCCCATTATCCTAAACCTAAAACTCAGTGATTATCGTTATCTCATCTGGAAAGCGGGTGCCGCGACCAACCCTCCCAATTACCGTTCCACTGCCTTATGATCTTGTGCTTTAGAGATTATCGGGAGATTTAGCTCAGGACACTCTGTTTGGGTACCCGGTATCACGGACTGTCTTCTGCGACGGGCAACACATTTTTCGAAGTGACCACTCATGCATTACAGACTTTCTGCCGACTGTAACCAGTGGATCCATGCTGCTGACAGCGCGGAAGGAGTTGACACTGCTTGTTGTCGTTTCCAAGGTTTTTCCGTCATGTGCCACACTCCGTATTACTGGAAACGCTCCAATAATGAGATGGAGAGGTAGTTTTCTTTGATGACTCAAATCCCATTTGATGAGCCGTTTCGGTCGTTCAGGAGGGTTACACACAGTCCTGAGCCAGGTCCAACCCTGGCGGTATTCCAGAAGGCCCCAGCCTGGGGCCATCGCTTTTCTTACACGGCCATCGATGATATGCCTTCTACGGCACCCTCTTCATTACAGCCACTTGCAGAGTACCTTAAAATTTGGTGTACCGATTGCGAGAGCTGTGGAACTAGAGCCTTTCAAGCCAATATTGACGTCTTTACCGGTGGTCTAAGTTGAACCTCACCGATTTCATCTTCAACGGGTGCGAAAATTTATGCCTTTCAGACAAAACCATAGCTCTAAGTTTTTGACAGAGGAAAAGATCTTGGCGTAATTGTGTTGCACACCCTTTCGAGCTCCACACCAAGATGGTTCCGTATAGAACAAACAGGGGGATGTTTCTTCAAATGTGTTCGTTCTGGGAATCCAAGTGATCTTACAAGAAAACATATAACAGCTCCACCCGACCACGCATTCAGCAATAGGCCACAGGTTTGCCTCTTGATTTGCAGGAGGACAGGCCAGTATTGGGAAAATTTCTAAAGGAGGCAGCAAAATCAGTTCACGACTTAGACTTGAAGCTTCCTGTCCGATCAAGTCGTAAATGCCACAAAAGTAGCTGCGTTCACATCGCGAACGGATCGCTACTGCACTCCTTGATTCGAATCACAGCGTGTTCTACTGCGTACAGTCGCACGTTTATGCTTGCCCGTGTAATAACTCACACTTGATCATCAGATACGGCCAATTGAAAATGGACTAGCATATAAGCAGAACTGAGTATATATTCGCTGTCTTCATTTTCAGTCTTATGGTAACATGACCAAAAGTTGCGACATGTAACCGACCGTACCGCGAAGAAAACAGAGCACCAGAATCTGACATATTCTACTTCCGCCCATCAACCCTCAAATCCATTGACTACCAAATACGATCTATTTGTAATCAGTTCCATGATCTATCACTTCATATCATGTCCTTGTTTACCTCTGTTTTGTCTATTGTACCACTGATTCTTAAATATCGCTTACCCAACCGCACACCTCGTGACTGATATCTGTGTTCATATCTTCTTCTACATAACCAGGAGCCAAAACTATAACTAACCCAAAACTTCCTGGATCTGCAATAAACTTACTGGACACTTTGAAATAGCTAACACCCGCAAAACATGCCAGCTATGGCATGAGCTGAGAAAGAGTCGGATCCACGTGGCCTTTCAACGAAGTCTAGAGGTGGCTCGACCTTGGCCGAAGTAGTCTTGTAGCAGGCCAGAGCTGACTCCGAGTTGGCCAGTGACTCTGCCGGCAACTTTCTCACACGTCTGGTTGTTGGCTACAACAACCGAAGCAATCCGAATTTCATATACTCCATCGTTCACGGACTGCTGGCATTGGTCCGTAGGTTTCATAAACTTCTATCACAATCGATGTTTCTTAGCAGGCGATCAACTCTGGTAAGAACAGGCAAGCTAATTCAACAGAACCAACTCTGTCATGAAGCATTAATTCCGAATGCCCTCGATTAAGATGGATAGATGGACTAAGATGGATTAAGATGGAAAACGGGCGCCTCGAGTAACTGCTCGAATTGACCCTAAGACCAACATATCATCATAAAATACTTATTCACGTGACCGCTGAACACGTAGAAATCAGCAGCAGCAGAACGGTAGCCGCCAAGATGAAGGAAGTACATTCATATCTCAGATTACGCGGTAATATAATAAAGTCCACATTGCGCCAGAGGGCAGTAATCAACTCACTGTAAAGTGAAAACATTTTCAAACCCAAAGTCCTTGTTGAAATTCCTGGGAACACAAGCGAACTGAGCAGAGAACAACCTAAAAAAACAAATGTCAAGAAAAGAAGAATCAGGACTGCAAGTGAAGTAAAAAACAATGAAAGATGCGCGCCAAGAAAGTGGCATCAATTTCCTAACACTCTACGTTTCAACCACATCGGGTGGCTTTCCCCAGGATTGTTGTAATCGAAATCGCTTACAACGCTCCTGAGGAAGGCCACCCGAGGTGGTTAAAACGTAGTGTATTACAACTTGTTCGTAACGTTGTGTTATTCCCAATCTGTTTATCAATAACATGTTGAACATGACGCCCAAACTATTCAACTTCATTCGTACTAAATTTGGTGCGTATATCCTATAACATCAAGTTCCGTGAAAAATCGTCTCCTCAGTTGAAAGTTGTCAGCATGTGACTTCATAAGACGAGTCAACAAAACTTATAACAGACGGGGCTTCAGTTAATCAAAAAGCAATCTTCTTCATGGAAGGTATCAGAGATATCACTGTGGCACCACGGGTCAGATCGCATTTCTGACGGATGTTCCAACCACGTCAGAGGTTTTCGGCGAAAGCTGTCAACACGCGAATTCAAAACATAGGTCAACAAGAACTGTAACAGACAAACCCTTAGTAGGTCAAAAATCCCGGGTGCACGCTCACTTAAGCGATGCTCCAAACGCAGTGGCGTTAGTGGTTTTTGGAAACACCAGGCTTTAGTTCTACATAATTCCTTCGGATTATCCAAGTCTGATAAATGAACCTGTATAACGGAAGGAGTGTTACGTAAAATCACCGGCACCTGTATATGTTAGGTTAACTTCAACCAACTCCAACTACCAATTATCATAAATCAAGAATACACTATACCTATTCTTGTTTTCTTTTGGTTTTGTGCTCCTGTCTATTGACTACCCGTTTCAGTTCCGCACTTCTCTTTCAATTAAACGACCAACGTTTTCCCACAAATCCTTATCATTCTGATATCAGCTCGCGTATCAACGTTTGAATCTTTCACCGTGTCCATCTCTGGCTACTTAGAGCCATCTCATGATGGAATGGAGACCTACAAAGGGTAAGCGAAATTCAGCGTCATCATCACAATGGACTGCAAACAGTAATGAGCTGAAAATGAAGGGAGCGCATTGTTTGCCGACATTCAAAAAAGTATGTGTAGACCTCTCTGAACAAACTGAGGCTAAGAGTATCTAAGGAATAAACTGTATTGAAAACTATTACACACACCGCTCACGGAGCCTTCGTAGACATCTTCGTTGTCCATGTCATCGTATATTTCCAGGAAATCAGAATCCCCCATTAGTAAGTGAAATCAGCCGGGCTGTAGAGGACGGCTATTTTCGAATGCAACGGTGGGCTGTTGTTGATGTAGGCCATCGTATTGCCCATCATGACCTCGAGGGTCACCGGGTTGTCCGTCGATCTGTGCAGCAGTTCATACAGGTCCTGTGTGTCGCTTCGGAGTTCTGACAACTGCTTTCCAAAACAGCTGTCAGTCGCTGCGGGCATTCACCTTTCGGCAGATGCAAATGATGGCTCGGACGAGACTGCCGATAAATCCCTAGAAGGTGAGAATTTTCTGGGATACACTGAGCATGCAGTAGATAAAACGAATTTGCTTCGTATTCCGGATACTGATTTGAGATTGTGGCGTCCTGTTGTGCAAAATCCTACACGCATGTAAATCAATGCCAACATCTTGGCCACATAAATTTTCTTTAAAATGGAGTGGTCGAACAGCCCTTTTAGATGCAGGTCAAGCCTTGCTTCTTCATCTTCGAATGACAGTGATTTATGCAGCCTCGAGCATAAAGGCACGTGATGAGACAATGATGAGGAAAATGACCTGGTTCTTCGTTCAAGGATGGAAACATCTACGGCTGCGGCGTCTGCAGAAGCGAATTCGGGATCCAGATGAGCCCGCTGCTCATAGCATCCTGCCTCCTCGTGTGCAGCTGTGGATACGACGAACGGTTATTTGAAACTGTTCGGAGGTTTTGAAGAATATTTGCGGCTAATACGATGTAGCTCTCAGCACAAGGAAGGGTGTGGCTCCCCATGTGCTTCATGAAGCGTGATCGCATCAACGAAGATTGGGCACACGTGTGCTGCGCACCTCGGCGCGTCTGGCAGAATACACCTTGCGATTGTTAATAAATTCAGAGACGTGATACGTCTGGAAACGATATTCTGTTTATCTGAACCATTTCAGTGCGGACCGGCAGCTTTTCTGTTAATTTCAAAAATAACGTCCAAGGAATATCGGTTTATTGGATGCAGTATAGGAGTGGTGTACGCTTCTAAACGCATATGTGAGAAGCACGCCGGGTTATGCGTGATCAATGCAAGTCATTACGAGTGATACAAAACGACAAATAAGTAAACAGGAATGCAAACGTGGAATCTGCTGTTATAAAAGCGTGATCAGAAGGAAAATGGTTGTAGTTTACGAAACTTTGACGGAACAAGAAAATGGACAGTTCGCTCACATCTCAGATCCCGTTCAGAAAATGTAATGTTACATCCATTTATCTTTTACAAGTTTGGGTGTGGCTGAACTTTCCAAACAATTCAAGGTCACTCTGGAGATAACGTCCAAATGTATGCTCAGGGTGCTTCACCTTTACGGGGTATAACTGGCGCGTGTAAAATGTCACAATACGTCGGCTATAGCACGGGAGGACGGGCGCTTCAAAAATTCGGTGAACGATTGCGCACACCCCAGCGCTCATTATCGTGGCACACGCGCGCGTTTGCAAATTATTTCGACTGTATGTTTAACATTGGTGGCATTTGACAAACTTTGCGCGGAGGCTATAAAAGATAGTCAGAAAGTTCGTGATTGAAAGACTCGCAGATAGATAAGAGAGGCCGGTATTAGGTGCAGTATGACTTGCTGTCATCAACTAAACAGGGTAGTTCATGAACAACGAAGCGGTTATCCGGCTTGCTACACGACATGAAAGATTGTTAGTAGGTAAAGTATTTAACCGGAGAAAATATATCGTCTTGTAGCGCATCCGTATTCCCCATCTCCGTAGAGATAGAGCGTTCATGTACGCTGTAGTGCACGCGAACCTTCCGTGAATTCCGCCCCATAAGTTGCTTTACTTGATACACGAAGACCTCAAATAGAAACAAATTAAACGTGCATTAGAATGAGTTGTTCATTACCGTCATATAAATAAGGTGAGCTGTGCACATCATGCATAACGTCGTCGTTAACATGTCAGAAGCAAACTGACCGACGGATTTCAACATGGTACAAGGGGAAATGTGAAAGAATTATATGCATGAAGTTTGAGAAGGGGTGTATATTAATGAGAATAAGCCCAAAGGATTTTCATAACAGAGTAACCAGTCTCTAATATGGAAAAATCACCGGCATTCGGTGGCCCTTCACCTTCCGGGTAAAACACCGAAACAGAAGTTTTGGGGAAACTCCTTCCCGAAGTCCGAATCAAGCGATTAACTGCACGGAGCATTACCAGGTACTTGGGGTCGGGGAAAAATTGTGATATCACGCCCGTGGGCAGTCTGTAAAATTGTCGTCAAAGTCTAGAGTCCGTGCTGATTGCCTCCACGGTCACCAATAAGACCTTTCTTTCACTTTCATGCTGAATACTTCTCTGTGTGCAATTGTCGCAGCCATGAGAGCCACGGTGAACCATTGTGAGGCAACAAGCAGGTCTGTAACACATCATAAATGAAACTTCAGGAAACTGTTACTGTGAGCACTTTCAATCGGACCCTATTCTTCGGGATGTACTCTCTCTGCAACAAATCTACATATATATATACGACTGAGGGGTCCAGAAGACAACTGCCGCGATATCAACCAATCACAAATGGACAACCACCAAATGGATGAATAGTGCGACCAACTACAAACTACACTTCAGTGCCTGAGTGATCGGAAAGAGGCAGTACATAGACATCGATTTGCGAAATTGGGCATTCGCCGTCTCTGAGCTTGTGCATTTGATGTACATTTTGTGGGCTGCTGTGGAGTTCAAAGTGCACGTACGAGCTCCTGAGAGGCGCCTTCTTTGAGCACGTTCTCAGAGTGTTGAACTCAGCTGTCGGGTCTGAAAACCAATAGGAAACGGGCGGCTTCAACACTGTAATGAGCAACTTCAGGTCAGCGGCCATGAAGGGCTTTGCTTGAACAGAGAACTATCTCACGGAGTCAGGAATAGATTGATCTGTCTCTGTAATATATAAAATTTGCGCGACGTAGTGTTCATAGAACTCATACGAACCACGTGAATCACGCGTTATCCAAACAGAGGGGATTGTACACATGTATCCCACCATTCGGTCACCTCTGTTTTCTTCAGGTTGAAGTAAAAGTAACAAAAATAAGGTCTATTTGGTTTTGTTGGTGAAATACCTCCAGTCTCCGATGCGGCACAAATAGTACCGGATGAAGCACCAACAGTGCTGATGTCATTTCTAAGACGTGCTTAGCGTTCTCGGTATAATAACCCAAACTCCGCATGGATTTGACGATGCATCAAATGCTTACTAATCGGAAGGCTCCATAGAGTAGGATGCCAACTAGCCGACGATAGACCGGTGCCGCAGCTAGTCGGAACATGTTCTGTGTAGATAGTACAACGTATATATTTTTGTAACCTTGGGTGACAAGACGGTTATTAAGTTTCTGACGTTGTTATAGCTTTGTGGAGTGTTTCGTTTTGTGAAATCGTTGGATTCTGTCGTTGGGAGAGTTTTCTCTTTTAAGCTTCGAAAGACTAAAGAAATGTTACGCGATAGTTCGATGGCTTAGCGATCAATGGAAAAGTGATAAAAAGTTGCACTTTACACCATTTCTATGTCATCCATGTGACGAACTTTGCTTATCTTGAAAGTTCGAGCGTGATTATGGAGAAAAACGTGATAATAATTTCGGCGAATGATTCGTCGTTGGATCACGAGTACTAAGCTTTTTATATGGCTGCTAGCGTAAGATAAACCACCGAGCACGTTGCAACGTACAAATGTGGGCGAAATCTGAGAACTTCTGCGGTATTCTTTTAGTTGCATTCGGTATGTCTAGGCCATTCGCTACTATCACGGCCGTACACCTTCATGGAAGCATGACGTCCGCTGTAATGCGGACAAGGTCACCTGGTCAAGGAGGGACATAAAGGAACACTTCCCACTTAGGAGCTTGCATGCGTTCTGGTTGTCCTATCGGATGATTGAGGCTGCGCACCACATAAAATCCCCGGCACCCCGTACATTAAAGCCGATATCTGCGAGTGTGTATACATTTGTGAAGGAAGTCAGCTTTTTCAGCTGTATCAGGGGAATAATTCCTCCAGGTGATATTGATTCGTGCTTACTTTGGCTCGTGCTCAAGCGGTACGTTGTCGGCTGACCGGCCTAAGTCGATATCCACTAAGGGAGCACGGCGAGATCTCTTTTTCTCAGCCACTGGAGGACGGCAAACGATGGCTTAAGTAGAGGGAGCTAACAAATGTGTGAATTTGGAAAACGTACCCACGAGTTGATCGAGGCTGGAGTAAGTTGCCGTAGAATGGACACCAAATTATGTTCTCCATTTGAATACACTCTGGGTAAAAAATCAGTTAATCGGCATCCCAGCGTTAGCTGTCCATCGGTACCGGTTCACCGCAGTGCCTACATAGCAGTCCTGCTTGAGACGTCTTCACCTGTCTGGACTGCTTACTGCTTGTACGTGCGGCATTGGGAAAGTCTTACGAAGGAAAACCAGTCATAGCAAGTTCTACCATTTTACTCGCGAAAATAATGAAGTCAAACGAGGTCACTGCCATATGGCTGCTGCAGCAATTCAGTTTCGCAAGTAAATTATGGATGGATTTATGTTGATGGTCGAAATTGGCCACTGGGAGAGACCGAATCTGAGGAATCACCAACCAGAGAGTCAGAAAGTTGTACTCCGTCAGCCAACGCCCATAAATGGGCACGCGACCTTTGCAAACGGAAATAAAAACTAGATGAAGCCTTGGTTAGGGATAGAAAGGTTTTCGAAACACTGACAGAATAGGTGTACAGAGGGTCCACACTGAACAGTAAAACTGACATTCACACGTACCTCGCACGCTATCGACGACGAAGGTGTCGCATCCATGTGGTAACGTTTCAGTTGACTACTGTAGAACCACTCACCTTGCACCCAGCTACTGTTTGGAAATTGAGTCGCGGGGTCCGCCCGTTCAGGTGTTTTCAGACAAGACGACTTGCAACCGTGATCATTAGGTGAAGAATATTGAATCGTTCGCTAACGATTCAAGTTCACACCGAGTTACGCGTAATCTGTTGGTCCAGTAAATGCCTCTCGATATTCTAAGACAAGGATAATCTATCCTCAAAACGGTTAACGAGAAGTCGCTCGTAATAACTGGATTTAATACGGTACTAATTGAACCAATGTACATGAAAATTTGGACAAAGCAGATAGAACATGAAAACTGGTAGATGCAAGCATTTCATATTGACTCATCAGTACCAAACTTACAATAACACGGGTGGGCTTTTTTTAAAACAATCGATTTGAGGGGTGGAAAATCAATAAGCGAGAGAGGATAGGACATTAAGTCCAGGGAA
>QNGE01001243.1:80060-93815 GCA_008508345.1 Paragonimus westermani | reverse complement strand
AAATAGGGGTAAGGGAAACAGTCATAGTAGGTTGTGTAAGA
Organism: Paragonimus westermani; assembly: GCA_008508345.1. NCBI lineage: Eukaryota > Metazoa > Platyhelminthes > Trematoda > Plagiorchiida > Troglotrematidae > Paragonimus > Paragonimus westermani. The sequence continues at coordinate 93,774 of QNGE01001243.1, read as the reverse complement.
ACAAGGATGAGTAATGTATCTCATTTGGTGAAGAGAGTAGAGCGTGGGGCCACCTTTCAACATCAAGCAAACCCCAGCATTCTAACAAAACGCAACAAACCTTCACAAAATCAACAAAGAATGCTTTTGACGTACAAGTCAACATCAACAGCTTCACGACGGTCGCACTCGTGGATAGGCATTTCAAACTCTCGCATCAGTCACTCCCTGTGGACTCATATTCTTGTGAGGGCAACAGCTAGGAAGTCTATGGGGTGCGTCTTCTTCATACGTCCCTTGGCGTTCTTCAACCTATTATTTGTGCGATTTTCTAAGTAGACAAAATCGCTTCGTGCATGAATGGCACACTTAGGTTTAATTTGAAGCCGAAGCCACAACAGGCAATCCGTAAACTTCCTATTTGCTTGGTGGATGATATTCAGTGCAAGGTACAACTTAATGTTCATCATTGTCTACCGTAGCCATTCGGTTGAATAGATAACGACTGCGGAAAGAGCTTGTTTTTCAACAAACACGACGGACGAATTCTGTCCGCCCACATGCTTACAAAAGGCGTTACGCTCGTAAAAGTAACACATCATGGTGCTGCAGCCGAACACCACACGGACTGTACTCATCTGCGCAGTCATTTTATATTATAGAAACGTCTTTGCCGCTCAATCACCACTTCGCGGAGAATTTCGAATGGCCTACGTAGTGACGAGTAATGTTCACTATGTCCGTACCCACACATCGCTGATCGGCCGATTTCCGTGCTATTTGTTACTAGAAGTGATATAACTTCCAGCTTCGAAAGCATGAGACGTCGGATGACAAACTTTTGCCTGTTCGTCCTGTGGGTGGAATCCAAATTCATAACACGCAGGAAACCTTGCAACGGCACAATCTGCGTTCAGTGGGCAAAGCAAATATGCATACCTCTGTTATCTCCGTTCTGCATGGTGCGCACCGAATCTATCGTAATGAACACCGACAGCAATTCCTCGAGGTTCTCTAGTGTTCCGTTACCGTTCTTACGTAACAGAATCACATGGCGCACCAGGATTCAACTTCCGACGGGTGTTTTCAACGTTAGCAGTCGTGGTAAACTTGCCGTAAACATCCTGTACACGCCGCTCAGTGTCGGGATCCGCTGTATTGTATCGGAGCAGGCTTCTGCATTTTTTCAGTTCACTGATGGCAAATCCGCGATTTTTATAATGGGACTCACACAAAATGACTGAGGGGATGGTTGCGTTCTAGCTTCAAAGAGCTCACATCCAGATGGACATTTCGCCGGACCACGTGAAATCTTGGACCGCAACATGTATCGCGAGAACTGGGCCGTTAAAACTAACAGTCAACCCACTAGACACGCCGCACGCCCCTGCATACGTTCCTGTACATCTTATACTTCGTACAACGGCGATACATCCAGAGAGATTTCAGGAAACAACGCCAACTTGCCTCATCGTATTTCAGAACCGTTTTCGACCTATGGCTTGTCACACGAACGTGAATAAAGCCAACATCCTCTATTCACCTCTGAAGCACATCTGCAGCTGTGCGAAAGTGCGCTATTCACGACTCTCAAATATTTTCTTGAAATTCATAATGTAATCCATTTCCCGATTACAAAATTTATCCCGATGTGGTAGGTAATGGCTGCATCATCATATGTCATGATAAACATTGTTTTGGTAGCCATATATTAACACTGACATAAGCAGCCATACCGATTTTCGAGAAAACACGCGATAATGTCGTTTTCAATTACTGGCTAGTTAAAACAAACACACGTGAGCCCATGCTACAGATTCCGGCGATTTTAATTTCTGTGTCATGTATAATGATAATGAACCCTAGATGACTGAAGAAATCGCGGTCAACGACCAGCATTCAAGCCCGAAATTCCTAGGTGAAATTTGAGGTCTTCATCTCCGACCTTAGAATATTGTTACTGAATAATAAAAGTGCGCTGCTACGCATTCATTCAAAGCAATATGACGTTATTAACAACAAGTATATACGAAACACCGTGGAAAAGTAGGGTGGAAGGCAACAGAACCACAGGTATATGGCAATCAAACGACCCAAAAAAATCAAGCTACCGTGGACGAACAAAATTTATGCTCACACCGAAAACATTCACTTTCAATTCAGTCATGACTACTGCACTGAAAATGCCATCCTAATGTTATTCATCATCATAACTCAGAAGAACGCAATTATGTAGTTCGCCGGTCAAAGCGAGTTGAAAAGAGGCAATCGAGCGCAAAAAGCGATATTTTCAATTTTATTGTGAAGTATTGAAATATATTTTAAGGGAAACATATACGTTTTACCAGGTGTAGCGGTTGTGCTGCAACAGGTAATTTTGGCTACATCTGAAGTTCAGTCGTATTCGTGTATCTATTAAAAAATTTCCATTATTATCTTTATAAAAGCGTTACGTTGGTCTTCATAATGGATTTCGTATCGCGAGAATTCTTCAGTCGGAATTTTCATGATGGACTACGTGCTCTCCACTTCGCAGGAACGTTGAATTCCGAATGGTCTGGAAGATACACATGGTTATACATTTTCCGACCGCATTGTGCTCGCATCGTATTTCACACTGCGTATCATAATAAATTTCAATGAGAGATATGCCACCACGTTGGTGAGTTAGTCATCCAACTAAATCATGTAGTCGGCCTGTTTCATTTCAATATTTCGGGTAGAAATCGATCACCGAACTGTCATTCTCAAAACAAGCACACCTGACGTGATTACCTGGTGGTTTCTGTATACGGTCCATCGGGCAACCTGTGAACTGTCTGGTTTATTATTTTTATTGGTTTAGGGTGACCGTTTTTGTCACCATACATTAGATGGCTCTTGCAGCGTCCTGCGAAACATTTCGATGGAAGGACATATAGGCAGTGTTTGCAATGTGCACCGCACCTAACATTCACACACGTAAAACGAAAGTTGTTTCAATCAAAGAGACAGGCCTACGCTACAATTGATTAAACAGATAGCCCACGTAAGGAAAAAGGACATTCGATGCGAAAATATAACATTTTAATGCTGGTCGCACTGAGTCGCTTACTCCCCAGGTACGCAATTGTCATACGCGAAAAACAAAAGGTCCATGAGGAGAGAAACCAAATCTCTAGTCGACGAATTGTGAAAGCGCTATGAACGGCACCGACAGGCGAATTAGATACGGAGGCTAGAGATCGACTGTTGACGAGCGAGTAAACAGAAGTGTGACATGTGTGTCTTTTTGGGTTCGCTCTACAGTTACATGACATTCAGACAAACAATCGGACAGCGTGCATCTTGCGAGCTTTCGTAATAGCCTGGGTAAAGTGTGCAACTATGAGTTTTGGAACTATTTTACACATCATACAGCAAGCAGGACAGCGAAACCTTCATGTCGCTACTGAGTACTTTTCCATTTTGTGACCATTGTTCTTGAATTGTCACGAGTGAATTTACGTTCTACACTGCGTTCACAATTTTCCCACGGCACGTAGAAACGGCCGTGTATGCCAAACTATCGCCATCTGTCATCATTCACGTGCTTTGTGCTTCTCGTGGCAACAAATACGCGAAGAAATGGTGACTGCAACACTGGATGGAAAAATCAAACCGTTCATCGTTGAACCAATACAACAGTTGCGTTTGTAATGTGGTGATTAACATAACAAAGCTGTAATGAATTAAATTTAGGACGACAACTAGGAAATTTAAATGAAATCCCAACTTATCCGGAAGAATTTATCCTCCTACCCGCGAAAAAATAAATTGATGTATAGTTAAGCATTCCATCGAGAAGGGAGAACGAGAATGTGTCGGGAACTTCTATTGCGAACACGTAACACTTCTACAAAGGTATGGAAAAGGTAAGAAAGGACATGGGACATTGAGTCACGGTGCGATCAGTTAATTTGCCCTCGACTGGGGCCTCTTTCTCGGCTGCCGTACGAACCACTGGCCCTGCAACACAGTGGAGAGGGAGAGTGACTAGCCGTTGTATTGAAACGTACTACGCTCGTCCCGTTAGTTTCGGTTTCAACGTACAAGAATAATGATACTTTGGAGGACCTTGAAGGGCAATTTCCTAACTGGGTAGCCGGTTGTCTAAGATGGCGGTGGAGAATAGCACACATATATGTTAAGTTGCACATGTATAAATATATACATATATATGTACGTGCATACAACTCTATGTAAAATGCATATATGAATGTGGATGTATATATATATGTGCCTATGCTGTAGCGAGAAGGCGTCCAATAAAGCACAATCCTTATTTTCCAAATGGCCAGTAACACGCAACGCGCGATCTCACGTTTATGAGTCATAATTCCAACCCACAACACCCCCGGTTTCGTTCACACGTCGTGTGCACTCCTCACCAGTTTACGTGTGTGACCGTTGCCTTCTATCGGGGTTTTCCGCTTGTTATTCCTCGTCTGTTCGTCCGATTTCCTTTCGCGATGGCTCGCCCGGCTGCTCGTGCTGTTCGCCATCCATTCAACGTTGGCCTTGACCGTATTCCAAAATCGTGTCGAGATGTTCCTCTAAATGTTGAAAAAATCACTCCTCCGATCAGGCCGTCCGTCGTACCTCGTCTGCCCTGCCTCGCCCGTTGGCCCGATCCAGTCGAGCGATGACTCATCCGGTCGTCCACGTTGTTCTTGATCACATCGCAGCAGGCTTTCGAACGTACCTCCTCCGCGTTGCGATATTCGGCAAAGCGTTCAAAAACTCGCACCTCCAACCTGACAGTCCACCACAATATACGCACGTAAATATAAACATACATACACATATAAAGGTATACAGATATATCATATGCGAATATGTGTGCATACTGATATATCTATATATATGATAGCGTTTGTGTGTGTATATATACATATGGATATGTATATATCTAAATTAACGTAAGTATATATATATACAGGTGTGCTCGTGAATATATACCTACATTTGTGTGTACATAGGTAGACATACGTATATTGGTATACATGTATATGTTTGCACAGAGACATGCATAACTATGCGTAACTGTAATTCAGTGTTCATGCAGTTGTGTAAGTATGTGAACGGATTTACATAGATGAGGCAATGTATGTGTAGATATATAAATACATCTTTATAGATGTGCAAATGCGTTCATCTGTTTAATTACACAACTGCATGTATGCTTACTTGTAAGTCTGGATATATATGCCCAATTAGATGTCTGATGTGCCCAAAGAGGACCCACTGAAGGGAGACTCAGTGAACCTCACTTGGCTAACGCAAAATGAAAACATGAACGTAGCTCGTGAAACCATTCCATGGATGGTCCTGAATAGGACCGAGGGTTCTTTCACTTGACGCTGGAAAACGCCGTTTCTTCCTCATCCTTCCGGCTGGTCACATTATGTAGTCCACGTTACCGCAGTCAACGCAGGTGTAGACCGGTTGAGACTTGTTGCGGTTGTCACAGAAGTGATGTTACCAACCGGGGCATTCACTGCGCTGTACCCAGTGCGCGGTGTTTCCGTCCAATTTCACGGGGTTCCCCTTCTGGAAGCATATTTGGCGAACGTTTCAGTCTACAGGTTTGGGGGCACGCCGCTTTTCAAAACTCTCTTTGAATTCAATTTTTAAACGCTTAAGCGTATCCGTAGCAAATCGTCTAATACGAGCTACCTCCATAGGATCACCGGTCATGTCGATCTCCGGTATATCCTGGTCAACCACACGACGTTCAATTATGGACTTCCTGCGCTGGTCAGAGGAAAATGGTGGATGTTCTGAGAAAGCTGCGGGCATCTGGCTTAACTCCCCAGACATGAATGCAATCTTGCTTGTGGACGGCATCTGCGTAGAACTCATCACCGCACGCGCTGTGAGGAAGATTCTGCAGGTAAGGATATTAAGGTGGCTATCAAGCTTTAACTGACTAATAGAACCCGTTTTCTGTTAAGCCCTTCGGAGTCGAAAGAGAACGCCTGTAGCATTCGCTACCATATTGCACTGTTTACTCTGACCGTCATTCTCGAAAGACGTTCGGCCGCTCATCTGCACAACCCCCCTACCTGAGATTAAACGGTGCAATAATAGGTCAGGATGGCCAGAAAGTAACTCATATCCCTCGCAAAGCAGCTAAATGTCTACGATTGTTGACTGCGCTCATACACCCTAAAGTAACGTCTGTATCACGGCAAGCATCCCTAGCATTTCTGAATCTGTCCAACTGATGAATGAAAACAGGTACATGCATAAAAACAACCGGTTCATCACGATGGGAAAATAGGATTTCCGCATCCTCAGGTGCTGACAACAACCACCGGTTTCCTTCAACCGAACCGGTAAGGTGTCTGTCAATTAAACGAAATACAGCAACAATATGATAACAGGGGATCACCCATTGGGATGAGAAGCAGCAGTCACGTTTATTACCTCCTACAATGTCAACGCGGAGAATGTGCCCTTTGCTACAACACACTTCTCACGTTCCCTTTGCATAGGCTACGTCCACTATCTTGGTGTCGTTGTGATGCTTAAGGAAAACACCCCTGGAATATTGCGACGGTGGTTTCAGAATCACTGACAAATATTACAGGCTTACAAGCGCTCAGCGTTCAGCCTACACTGGCGTTCCTCAAACACACTGTTGCAACGCTCCACAATATGCTGGAAAAATGCATACACACTGAAGCTCTCGTAAGCGGCACTTTTGATGCGCTTGGCTTCGTTCTCAACACCGTTGGTGGTAAGATTACAGAACAAAACCGTAGCATTAAGTTCATGAGGGACCCAACCACTTTTATAAGGCAGCCAAGTGTTCGCAAGACACCGATAGTCTTCATTACTGCAAACTTCACAGCCTGCACCAAACCATTAAACTGCGTCCTGTTCCCAGCAAAAACCATATTGTGGGTCCACTGATAAATATGGGTTTTCTGATAATCGCTTAAACTTACCTACCGTCGGTAACAGCCGAACGCATCATGCAGTGAATGGAACCGGCAGAATACGGCGGGAAATTGCGGGAAAATTTCACGCATTGCCCCTATTTTTGCTGTTGAACGATCAACAATGAAGGTGCGAGAAGGAGACAGACAAGACAACATTTTGAGCAGGTATTTCAACACTCCCTTACAATTGACAGTAGTTTAGTTCAGCATGAGTGCGTATAAAAACGTTACACCCACTCCAGTTATGTCTACCAACACAGCACGCCATAGTATGAAGCCGCCATAACTTGACAGATGAGTTGCACCTCCTAGAATGACATCGCTGTACCCTGGACACATTTGGAGAACACCTTGAGGCACAAACATGACGAACATTAGTACTTTCTCCTGCAGTAGAAACCTAGGGCTGTATTCCACTCACATTAAATTTTGCAACTCCACAATTTCGTTACGATCATTCAATTTGTTACGCCTTGTGCGTAGATCATCTACGTTGCGTCGACGCATTCTAATCCCGTTCTTCCTGCTCACATACATCCCAGTTCACGAGTACTCTTGAAATGGCTCATCATCTCACACACATGCAGTTCAGTATCAACAGCCAGACGTCTATATGTTCGGCTTACCAAGCTGAAAGTCGTGTGAGCGCACCAGGTTTGCCTTCTCTATCTGATATCCATCGGTGGAATAATGGATGACCCAGAAGGCTTGACATCTGTAGTGTGCAAAACTGTAATCTGTTACCATATTAACTGAATAAATAAACATTACTGCTTAGAAGGTTTTGTTAGCCATGTACAGCGTACGAATTTGTACACTGCACTTCCATACGGGCAGCCCGGCGGCAGTTCCATTCCTCTAAGTTCCTTAGTACTTGCAATTGTCTGCGAAGTGTTAATGGGAAAGCTTGTGCAAGTTTCCCGTTGGATTCCGCGCAAGTCTTCCATATACTCTCAAAACTTTAATTAGAATATCCATTTACCTGTGCTTTCATTATGCACCGCAATGCTGATTCAACGTGCGAAAGTGATTTATAGATAATGAACCATTTAAACACTATGTTATGTCCGAAGTTGTGATATATGATGTTTTGTATGTCTGACTTGTAAATATTATTTGTACCATTCTACTAAAACTTCATATCACATTCATCCCATCGGAGTATTCCACTTATTCATGTACCGGAGGAAACTCACTCCCGCGTTATCCTAGGTGACAACAAGTTTGCGCACATGCCACTAGAAGGAGACTCCGGGAACATATTCGTGATACACGGCGCACAAAGTGTAGAAGATGTCACGAAAGTGGACCTCAAAACATTCGGCTTTCGTCTGGTTTGTCCTTCGCTTATCATCACCAGCTGGCTGCCAAAAGGAGTTTTATGACTCTTGGGATGATAAAAGGAATCTTCCCCCGGATAGACAAGCACGCCTTTCACACGCTTTACGGAGTCTACATAAGACCACTACCCGAGTATGCCACTCAAGTCGTCTAGACCGGTTTGAAGAAGGACATAGTCGTCATTGAACGTGTCCAGCGATTAGCCACCTGAAGGGTCACTGGCTTACGCCATCTGTCCCTAAAGTCTCGTCTCGAAATTCTTGAACTTTATCCGCTTGAGTTTCGAAGACTCCGCGGCGACTTAAACCTTACACACCCTATCATTAGCACAAGATTCTTGCGACAACTCTTCACCCTAGTAAGTGACAACACTTGGAGAGGTCACGACGAGAAGCTCTATAAGCTTCGACCTGGGACGTACCTAAGACAACAGTTCTTCTCTTATAAAGTTATCAGCTACTGGAATGACCTTTCAATAAAGTTTGTTAGCTACACTTTTGAGTGCAGTCTCAAAGTTTTCTTGGAATCCCACCTACATGAAAAGAAGTTAAATAAGCACTTCATCCTGTCCCGCAAGATTATTATTTTAACTCTGTTCTTGGCACGTTCTGTAACCCCTAAGAGTGGTGCTACATCCTGTCTCCAGTGACTGCCTTTCAGGTAAACAGTAAACCGCCGGACATCAAAACGAATAAACTGAATGGATTCGAGGAGATTGTGTCCACAGACTCGGACCCTTGTTTAGTGCGTACGTGCACTATATTAACGTTTCCTCAAGTGTACGCAGAAATACCAGACGCGAAACGAAAATACAAATAATTGCGAGACCGAAAATATATTAAGCAATAATTACAAATGGTCTCAATTAGCCCTAGGCGACACCGATACGCGAAACAGCTAGGGAGGATAAGGATCCGACCGTCGAGCGCGCGAGCAAGCCGGAAAAAGCGTGTGTCGCGCTTAGCGCGCATACGCCGACAAGCATGCCAACAAACAAACGCGACCTCATGCATCGGGCAGACGGCAGGCGAAGATCCTTAAGGTCCTATGTACAATGTGAGCTATGATTTTAGGAGGGATTTTACACATCGTACAGCAGGCAGACCGGGGGTATCTCCAGGTCACTGCACAGCCCCCTCCACAAGAGTACTGCGAACGCAACCCTTCGATCTACGTGAGGACTAACTGTGGCCAGCCACCCTTGGCCTAGTCTAGTTCATGCTGCGCCAGTCTGCGGTTGGTACTGCAATTCTTAGACACCGCAGGTGAAGAAGTACTAGTGCCAACAGTTCCTAGCGAGCTCCTACTCGAGTGTCTTCTCTTACGGTGTCGAAACGAATGGGGGAATTCAGAATTCGCATGTCGTGGTCCTGGGAGTGAACGTTGTGGTCGCATAACAGTATTCGCGTTGCAAACTTCGATCGGCTCAGGACGTAAGCGCGTGCACGGAAATAAAAAGCGATATAGGTAAGGTTGGGCACATGTACAAATGGCAAACTTACATGGCGAACATAAATACGCGGACATGCGTCGGAACGCTTTTCTTGGTTTTCAGAAAAAACGTTTGCGGTTTTTTGGTTTTCAAAAGCTTTCGTGACTCTATTTTTGTAGTAATGGAATAAAACAGGACCTAACGAATCCTAGTCATCAACCAGACGTTAAAACCAATGCACCCTACGGCCCGAACGTGATACGGTAGGTGTTGGTGTAGTCGGCGACGTTGTGTTCGAAGATGAGGCGCTCGGACAAGGTTGTTCAAAGGCTGTTTTATGCCTGGCCGCAGGATACGGGGGAGCATTGGAGGCTTCCTCAGTCCTTTCAAAGTAGGCAGGCTTCAGGCGGTCGATGCTAACTGTGTCCCGATTACCCTGGCGCTCGAGTACATAGAAGCGGTCTTTCCGTCGAAGTACCTTGAATAGGTCTTCGTGAGGTCGTTTGAGAGGGCGTCGTGAACCATCCACGCGAACATACACGTGTGTGCAGTCGTGGATGTCCTTGGGAACGAACACTGCGGTTTTGTTCTCGAATGTCCGTGACGCGGAGGCGTGCATAAGCGAAGCAAGTTGCTTGGCGTAGGAAGCAGCGTATCGGAGTGCGTCTGTGGCGGACGAGAAGTAATCACCAGTATTATTATTATTATTATTATTATTATTATTATTATTAAGACGCAGCGGTTGGCCACAAAGGCGTTCGGCGCAGGAAACGTGACGGTCGGCCTTGAGGGCCGCGCGGATGCCGAGTAAAACAATTGGCAGGGCTTCCGTTCAAGGGATTGCATCAACGGCGGCAAGGGCTGCTTTTAGTTGTCGATGAAAGCGTTCAACCATGCCGTTCGCAGCCGGATGGTATGCCGTAGTCCGTGTGCGATAACATCCAAGTGCGTTCAACGTCTCCGCAAAAGAACCGCTTCCGAACTGGGGGCCGCTGTCGGTTGTAACCGTGGCCGGGCAACTGCGAGATGCAACCCAACACTCAAACAAGTGCGCGTGTCACAGTCTCAGAACGGACGCCAGGTATGGAGAAGGCTTCTGACCACCACGTGAAACGATTTACCATAGTCAAAATATAGGCCATGCCATTCGAAGGTGGCAAAGGACCTACAATGTCGATGTGGGGATGTGCAAGTCGAGAGGTAATCGAAGGGAATCGTGCGAGTCGAGAGGTAATCGAAGGGTATCGGCCAATCGGGGCCCACACGTGGCGGTGTACCTTAGCTTGTTGACAAGCTAGGCCAGATCGTGCCCATGTGCGAAGATCCTTTTGTATACCGGGCCAGACGTACTTATCGGAAACAAGTTTGACCGTGGCCCGGATGCCAGGGTAGGCAATGTTGTGTAACGTGTTAAACACGCGACGTCGTAAGGCTGGAGGTACGATTGGTGCGCCGTCGTAAAGCTGGAGGTACGATTGGACGAGGGTGTCCAGCGGGGATATCAGATGAAGTCGTTCCCGGTGCTGTCGGTAGTGGAAGATCCGCTAGGCACGATGACGAATGCTGGAAAGAAGCGTGAAGATCATTTGCTGCACGTTGTGCGTCAGCCATAGCTGACAAGTCGATAATATCGTGGCCAACAAGCGCTGATACGCGTGACAGAGCGTCAGCCACAACGTTGTCATTGCCGGAGACGTGTCGTACATCTGTAGAGAACTGCGAGATGAAATCAAGGTGGTGCACTTCGCGGGGTTGATGGCGTTCGGAACGACTGCGGAAGGTGTATACCAACGGTTTGTAATCAGTGAAGGTCACAAATTGGCGGTCTTCGAGGCGGTATCAAAAGTGACGAAGGACCGAGTAGATTCCTGGTAACTCACGACCGAACGTGATGTACATCGTTTCGGTGGGTAACAGGCGTCCGAAGAAAAATGAAAACGGCCTCCAGGTGTCATCGACGAACTGGTGGAGTACGGCAGCAACAGCTATGTCGGAAGCGTCTACAGCCATGCTCACGGTGGCGTTAGCGTCGAAATGGTGAAGCATCACTGCGTTGGCTAGCGTGTCTTTGGTGTGATCGAACGAGTCGACGGCTGCTTCTGACAACTGGACGTTGCCGTTGGGACGGCCACGGAGTGGGTCGGTCAGAGGCTGCATGAGTTGTGCAAAATGCAGAATAAAACGGCGGTAATAGTTGACCATGCCGTTGAAACGACGGACAACAACGTGTGTTGTAGCGCGGAGAGTAGCGAAACGTTTGTACCCTGTCGGTCAGCGGCCGGATGCCGTGCTGATCGACATGATGCCCTAAGAACTCGACTGCTGGTTGGCCAGAAACGCATTTATCCGCATTTACAGTGACCTTATACGTTGCAAATCGTTCGAAGAGCAATTGCAGATGATTCTGGCGCTCTTCTTCGGAGCCGCTCGCCAACGAAAGATCGTCGGTTTAGGAATGGACAAAGTCTGAACCTCCTGTGACGTCGTCGATAAATGGTTGAAACGTTTGAGCAGCTTTCCGGAGACCAAACTGCATGCGCATAAATTCGAACAAGCCGAATAGCGTAATTACCGCGGTTTTGGCGAGGTCGTCTGAGGCAACTGGGATCTGGTGGTAGGTACGAACCAAATCGAGCCTTGAGAACACACGGGTACCTTTCAGCCTAGCCGTGGTGTACTAAATATGCGGAATGGGGTGCCTTTCCGGTGCCGTGGCGTTATTAAGCGCGCGATAATCTCCACATGTTCACTCGGTTCTGACTTGTTCACTCGGTTCTGCTCGGGTAACTCGAAATCTGGTTTATTTCCTCGGTGTCATTGTCTATTCATATTTTTGCTGTCTTGGTGCCCGGTGCATCAAAAAATTACACACGATCACTGCTATTCTTTGTCGAATAGCATAACTCATCGAGTATTGTATTATTCGTTTTCGATATTATCCGTATTATTCTCTAGACTTGTGTTTCCTTTTGGTGCCCAGTGCATCAAAAAACAATTGTATACGAGCATTGCTATTCGCTGAGGAATAGCACAAATCACTGTGTATTAGCTTATTTGTCTTTAATAGTATCCGTATTGTTTTCTAGCATCGTGTTTCCTTTCCATTAACAACTGTCATATTTACTCACACGCACAAAATCCAGCAGCATCGGTGGATCGGAGGTATCGAGTGCTTGTGGTCGTTTCGGCTGCCGCATGACTGTTCAGAACGGTACGCAATGCCAGACGTGTTTACTCTGGTACCACTTCAAGTGTACTGGCCTCAGAGAGGACCGGTGCGCCTTGCTCGCTTCTTCAAAGAGGCCATTTATCTGTATGAGCTGTCTCTTCCGAGATAGCTGCACCCCACTGAATGCCACGTTAGATCCTCTACTCGCCACCCCGAACAAGCAGAAGTCAGGCGCGTGCAAGTGTGGCTACAAGGCGTCCAAAGATGTAAGCGCACAGATAGCCACGGTAGAAAAAGCCCTGAATGATACTCAGAGAACTTTATCTGACATGAAGTCAGAACTGAGCTCGTTGAATGAGTACATTGCCCCGGCCCTTCCAGGAGCTGCAGCTGCTCGCAAGGCAGTGGCTTTGTCCACTGCTCAAATTGAGGAAGTTGCGACGAGCTTGAAGGACAGAGCACTCCGGGAGAAGAGGCTTGTTTTGTGGGGACGATTTCCGATCATACTCTCTCCAGGGGAACAAGCTAGAGCGGAGCTAAACGCTTGTTTCTCTCCAGAGTCTACAAAACTGGTTTCCGCCGGCAGACCTCGCTCCAAAGCTACCAAGAAGTCACTGGGACTCCTTGTGACGTTACCCGCTAAGATTAGCGCGGAGAAAGTACTGGTAAAAGCGGTTGATCTAAAGATAAAGCACGTTAACCTCAGGGGAGTCTCTCTAGATCGCTCACTGCAGGAGCGGCAGAAGCGCTCTCAGCTTGCTAGAACAAGGTTATGCATCAAGGCTGACCCCAAACTCCAGGCTAGCGTTAAGGTCCTTATCCCTG